>PVLC010025106.1:0-23646 GCA_004027655.1 Graphiurus murinus
TCCATTTCAAATTCAATGACCTGAGCACATATGTTTCTGTATGGTTTTTACTTTCATAAAATTTCTACTTAATTTTTGAAAGCCACAAAGTTAGTCCAGGTTACTATAGATTGCCAAATTTGTGAACTTAAAAAATGTAAAGCTACTTATTCATAACCCAAAGCAAAAGGACAAAAAACTGAATATGGTTAGCCAAAAGATAAGGAAATGGAGGAGAGATCCAAGAGGAAAAATCATACTTTTAGCTGTGATTTCAGAAATAGAGAATGGTCAAGAAATACATATTTGGATATATGCTGTTTGTATTTAAAAATTACAAAGATAAAAAATAATTTCTACAAGTTTATAGTCAGGGTCTGGAGATAGAGCTCAGTGGTTGAACTCTTGCCCTGACATATGCAAGACTCGGCATCTGAAAAGAGAAAAAGGAAGAAACAAAACAGAATGGGGGCGGGGGGGACAGTGTATCTAAAATGGAAAAAAAAAAAAAAAACTATAAGACTTTGTTCCCAATGCTTACTATCAGAACCAAATCAACTAGCTACATCATTTTGAAAGGGGAGGAGAAAAAGTTACTCAAAAATTTTGTATTCAAGTTATCATCAATACGTGAAGAAAAGAACATAGATATGAATTCAAAAATATATGGCTCACTTACCTTACCAGAAATAATATTAGAAGAGATACCCCAGCTGCTTGAGAAGTAAATTTAAATCATTATTCAAAACTAAGACGGTATAGTGAGGAAAAAACACAACAAACCATTAAAAGAACACTGAATGCTTTTAATATGGTTATAGATGACTCCAAGATAATTACATTAATTGTAGAACAATATACCATTTTTCCTGGTGGAATTTCTGTCTCTCGTGTCTCCAAAGAGACCTGTGGTAGCATACAAATGTGAATGGCTCTACCCATTCAGAGTGGGAAATATACTGGATTAAGAAATGCTCTTTGCAATTCTCAGGATTGGAAACCAGGGATAGACTTCAGATCCTCCTGGAATTCTCTCTTCTCTGATTGCTCTGGAGTGCCTAGCTTATCCATCTTCCCACTCACCATACACAAACACTGGTATGAAGCAACCCCAACCATTTCTACCAGGTGAAGTCACGGTCAATTTCTGAGAATCGTCCTTCTTTAAGCTCAAGTATTAGATTTGTTCGGTGTCCAATTCTTCAATGTTACATCTCTCTGATGTGTAACCATACGTTTAGGCTATTGTTCACCTACATGTGCCCCAGGAAGAACACTGAAGGTACACATAGATGATACTTTACATACAGGGAATGATCTTCTTTTATCATCCCTGGCTAAACATTCTGATAGATATTAATGTGAAGAGCTCCAGTGGAAAACTTTAGCCAGGCTCCTATAGTAGCCTAAATCCAATACGCATATACAGAACATGTTATGTATATATATAAATATATATTAAATATGTTTAATATATATACTATGTTATGTGTATATATGTATGTGTATATATAATGGATTTTTTTTCTATTCAAGCTTACAAAGCATAACTCTTTTAAGGGACTATTTTCCACTTCTCTTTTAAAATGTTTTTTAAAAAGAAGTAAATCTTTCCCTGTTTTAAAAGTATCAAATAATACATATATATACTTTAACAGAGATAAGTATATTATCATATGAAGCATTCCCATCTCTTGGAATTTTAGAATGTCGTCACTAAAAATTCTTTTGAAAATTTTTAGCTGAGTCTTACCTTTGACAAATATGTGCAGTTCTTCCTAACCGGGTGTGGTGGCACACGCTTGCAATCCCAGCATTCGAAAGGCTGAGACCGGAGGATCCAGGTTCGAAGCCAGCCTCAGCTACCTAGTGAGGCACTCCGCAACTTAGCAAGACCCGGTTTCAAAATAAAGAATAAAAAATAGGACTGGGGGTATAGCTCAGAGGTAGAACGCCCCTGAGTTCAATCCCCAGTACCGCAAAAAAAAAAAAAAAATTTGCTTTAGTCTTTCTTCCCAAGTGAATTAAATGTTTCCACAAGGCAGAAACTATGTTCTATGTTTTAAATATTTTTCCTGTCTTTCCTCAGAACACTTATCAAATCAATAACTTGAAATCCAAGATTTGGAAGAGAATCAGATAACCACTGAGCCCTGGTATGGCATGTAGGTTTTGTCTTGAAGATAGAGTCTCATTAACATAGGTGGATTCTTGGAATGGCTTCTTGGAATGCCATGTAGAGTGACATATTAGTGTCATGGGCTCGGTAAGGAAGAGCATCACAAAGTCATCTCTATGACCAGTTTATGTATACCTTCTAATTTATTTTTCATCTGAAAAGTTAATACTCTTGAGAGACTGAAGTAAATGACTTATTCACAACCTATCCAACGGCTTCTAGTACTTACAAAATATTTTCCACATTTGATAGCGTGGCAGTTGTTTTGCAAATGGGTTCTGATTCACAGGTGAAAATGAGGCCACTCTCACACAATCACAAATACAAGAGGATTTAATATGAGAAAATAATGAAAAAAAAAAATAAGAAAATCACACTGCAATGTGTGAAATCAGTAATACTAAAGCAACATATCCTGGGGGATTTCTGCACCCAAGTGCTGAGACAATAGCAATTAAAAACACAGAAAATGCAATATCAAGAGAGAGAGAATTATACATAACTCTAGACCAGAGGAAACTGTAGCCTCCAGAGGAGAGCCAAGAGCTCCCTCAGCAGCCTCTCTGCAGCCGTGATTGGAAAGAAGGGTGCCCATTCCTAGGGTGAGACCTTCAAGAGACTCCTGGGTCCTCTCCATTTTACCAGGAGGTTTGCCTGAACTTTTTGTGAACTCACTTTTGGCAGTGGCCCAAGATGGCCAGCTTTGGGCCCGAGATCATATGTCCTATTGAACCAATTTGTCCAGGTGTCTTGGCTTTGGAGTCTGGTAAGCAAGTTGAATGATTAAGTATTTAATGAAAAAAAAAAAGTGGAAAGAAAAAGGAAGGGAGGGAGGGAAGGGAGGGAGGGAGGAAGGAAGGAAGGAAGGAAGGAAGGAAGGAAGGAAGGAAGGAAGGAAAGAAGGAAGGAAGGAAGGAAGGAAATGAGGCAGCTCTTAAACAAAGCAATCAGAGCCAGGTGCAGTGGTGTTACACCCTTAATCCCAGTATTTGGGAGGCTGAGACAAAAGGATGGCAGATTCAAGGTCAGCCTCAGCAATTTATTGATACCTTCAGTAACTTAGTGATACTCTGTTTCAAAATAAAAAATAAAGTAGTGCTGGGAGTGTAGCTCAGTAGTAGAACTGTTCCTGGGTTCAATCCCCAGTAACACACACACACACACACACACACACACACACACACACACACACAAATGAGGGACACTAGGCTGCTCCTTAAGCAAAGGGAGATGATGCAGGGTTTTTCGATTTGCTGGGGTGGGCTTGGGTCTGGAATTTCCACTGGCCAAGAGCATTGTTCCAAAAAAAGTTTCTTCTTGCAGGATTCTCAGACCACCAGATGGTCTTGGTAAACTGGTACTCTTGAAGTCAGTGCCATCATCCTGTGCACACATCTTGACCTTGCCACTTAATCTGAGCCTTATGATAGGACTGAAGGGCTTGGGCTTCCTGGGCTGCTTTATCTTCTGAAAAAGACATACCAACTGTAGTGAGTAATCAACGTGTCTGCATCCAGGGCTAAATAGAATCTAACCCAAAAGGTAGGGCAACAAAGGTTATGACAGCAAAGGAGATAGACATAATATGAAGATAGAGATTCTACTCCAATTACCCATCAGACTTGAAAAAGTTAAGAACCAACATAGACCAGGCGTGATGGTACATACCTGTAAATCCAGTACTTGGAAAGCTGAAACAGGAGGATCGCAGATTTAAGGCCAGCCTTAGCAACTTAATAAGGCCCTATTTCAAAATAAAAATGAAAAGGTCTGGGGATATAGCCCAGTGGTAAAATATCTCTGGCTTCAATCCTTAGTACCACAAAAGAATAAAAATTTTAAAAGACCTACCATATCTTTTCCTGTAGACCCAAGTGAAGACTCTGTTTTTAGCAAATCAACCTTCAAGTGCCTGAAAAATAACCTGAGCAGCCATTAATCATCAGAACCCACACGTCAGAGGTGTTATCCACAACAAAGCTGGTGGGAAACTAATAAGGTATTGCCCTGCTGTGTGACCTCCAAAATTAGTGATTTTTAAGCTGACCAAAAGTAAGTTAAACTAGAGGGTTTATTTGGGGTTGTCCCTGGTAACATTCAGCTTCCATGGTTTTTACCAGGGTTTGTTGACAGGTCTGTTGAAAAGAGCGCAGTACAGTGAAGCCATGTGACATACTGCAAAGGCAGCAGTCAATTGTGCCCAAAGGTTTACTTCATGTCCCAGCCTCTGTCCGAACATGGTGGTCCCTGATTGGTAGTCTCATTTTATGTCATCTTCTCTCCAACACATGTGGGGATGGATAGATTAACCTGGGAATAGCTTTGTGGGGACATAAGTGTAGAGACCGAAACATGAGCTAAAAAGTTAACTTAAGGTAAAATAAAACTCAAGGCAAAAGAATCTCTAGACAAGATCAAGGAAGAATATGGTCTAAAATGTCTACTTTGTCAGACTTTAAATGAATAATCAAAAAGTAATTTTTAAAATGAGCTTTAAACATTGAGATATTGGATATATAAAGTAGGAATAGGCACCCATGCATAGAAGAAGAGTAGAAAATTTTATATCCTTGGCATCAGGAGATAAAGTTAGAAAATTTAGCTCAAGGAAAATGCTTGAATATGAGGACTGATAAAATTGAGAGTTGGAGCAAGTTGGTGATCCTCTGGTGATTTTCTCCCTACAAGCACACCAAGGTGAATAGTATTCATGCAGCAAACAACCTTCACAAGAGCTAAGAAAATCAGGTGAGAAACCATAGTACCTGATTTTAGCATAGCAAAATAGAAGACCCTTGAAGAAGACAGAAAGGAAGGAGTTGTTCTTATCATTCCTCTTCTAGCTCCAAGCAGCCCAGAACAGAGGGAGATACCTCCCATTTGGGAGAGGAAGAAAGAATAAAGTCCAGTCCTGAGACTTAAAACCCAATACCAGGAGCTTCATGGTGAAACCAAGTAATAAGCAAAACACAATGACCCCTACCAAACCCAGCCAGTATCCAGTCTCACCACTGGAGCCATGTTGGGCTCAGTGGCTGATTGCCTCTGCCACCCCTTCTTCAACCTCTGGCAGGGAAGTAAGACTTACCCACTAGGGAGCATGGCATGAAGCTAGCACAGGGTTTTACTTGGGAGCTCAGTGCCAAGCCCACTGTGGTAAGACCCAACACCCTATAGAAACTAAAGGCACAGCCAGAGTTCACAGATGGAGCCTCTAGACCACCCCTGGCACTAAAGGGAGAACTGTGCACTGGTAGGACAGACTCAGGTTTTGTTCCACTTCATTCCCGGTCCTGGAGCAGGCCTCGGGTGCACCTCCCCTACTCCCAGGACTGTGCAGGTCCCTGGAGCTATGAGATTCAGGCACAACCTAACTTAGTGTCAGCCTTGATGGCCAAGGGATCTTCTCCATCACCCATCCCCCAACCTCAGGGTGCATAGCTATTTCCAGGACAGTGCTCACTCAAAGATGGGGCTCCAGAACTGCACTAGCACAAGACAGAGATCAGTGCCAGAGTGGGATGGATTCGTATTTCAATCTACATCACTGCCAGCTGTAGTGTGGGCCTAAGACTTTGAAGGTTCTTGCAGCAGTGAGACTCAGGTGCAACCTACCTTAGCTTCAGCGTAGGAGGCCAAGGGACTGCCTTCAGAAATACTACCCTAACTTCAGGTATAGCATGGTGCAAGACCCCATTCACTAGGGGGTAGGACAAGGTAGTAAGCATAAGACTGTGCTCTGAAACCTAATACTAGGCTGGTGAAATCTACCACTGTGAAGATTCTAACAGTCCCCATCCCCAGGCCTGCCTGCAAAAGGAACAGCCCCAGTGCCAGGGGAAGACATGCACCCCTAGACTATTAGAATTCCATTCCAGCTTGCCTCCTCTGTGGCTAGTTTCAGCAGTCTTAAGCCATGAGTCCACCTCAGCAATAGGCAAATTATAGTTGTATAGGCCTTGGTACCTCCTCTCCTGTAATGTTGTTCTGGTCTTGGTGGTCTATGGTCTTGGGGTGTGACACAGTTTGGTGGCATTGGTGGCCATAGGAGCCTGGTGTTGACCCATTTTGCAGTTGATAGCTGGGTAGAATCTCACAGTGCCTGGCCACAGGCTAGTAACTGTGGCTGGAGCATCTGGGCCTACCCTCACTTAAGAGAGATGTTTGTAAGGTCAGGTGTGGTGGTTCATGCTTGTAATCCCAGTATTTGGGAGGCTGAGACAGGAGGATTGCAGGTTTGAAGCCAACCTCAGCAACTTAGTGAGATTCTCAGCAATTTAGTGAGACCCTGTTTCCAAATAAAAAATAAAATAGGTCTGGTGGTATAGCCCAGAGGTAGAAGGCCCCTGATTTCATCCTCAGTATGAGAGGAGAGGAGAGGAGAGGAGAGGAGAGGAGAGGACAATATACCTAGAGCAGACTCCTAGTGAACCTAGACCAATGATAAAATGGTGGAAGTGATTACAGGCTCAGAGAAAATAAGCACCTGGCTTAGAGTTCTGGAAATACAGGCACAAAGTGAAATTAAAAACACTAGAATAATCAACTAATTCTTCAATATCTAGGTGATCTTGCTTGCTAACAAAATTTCAGGGAACTGAGAGTATAGCTCAGTTGTAGGGTACTTGCATACCATATTCAAGACCCTGAGTTTGATCCCCAGTACAGAAAAGAGAAAGAACTTTTAAGAAACATGACCACCTAATATTCAATGTAAAGTGCCAGAAATTAACCATATAATAATTAGCATCAAAGAATGCTCAAATAATTTTCGATAACTATTTTAATGAAACTCAATGAATTTGAAGAAAACACAGAGGAACATTTCAATATTCTAACAGAGAAACTTAACAAAGAGATGGAAACAATTTTTTTTAAAAGATCAAACCAAAATATTTGACATGAAAAAAATTCAAAGCATGAGATAGAAAGTACCAATATCAGAATAGATCAAACAGAATAAAGAGTTAGTAAGCTTGAAAACAAGCTATTTGAAGATACAGTAAAAGAAGAAGAAAAAAAGAACAACAACAAAAAAAAGCTTATGGGAAATTTGGAACACTATTAAAAGAACAAATATTCATGTTATCAGGGTTCAAGAACTTAAGAATGGCAAAGAGATAGAAAGTTTATTTAACAACACAATAAAAGAAAAATTACCAAACTTAGAGATGTATACAAATATCCAGTACAGGAAGATCAAAGGTTAAAGGACACTGAACCAAGCCTATCTCCAAACGTCTTGTAACCATGCTTTCAAAGATGAAAAATGAAGAGAAAATTCAAGGCTAAAAGAGAAAAGAAGGAATTAACACATAAGAGTGTCCCAATTCTCCTGAAAGTATACTTTTTAGCAGAAACCTTATATACCAAGAGAGAACGGCATGCGATTTTTTACAGTACTGAAGAAAAAAATTGTCAAATGAGAGTATCATACCCAGAAAAAGTATCCTTAGAAATGAAGAAAAAATGAAGACATTCTCAGATGAACAAAAACTGAGAAAATAAATCACCATATCTATCCTCTAAAAAATGCTAAAATAAATTCTTCAAACTGAAAAAAGAAGAAGAAAACATAACAAGTTATAAAATTCACTGATAATAATAATTGTAAGCCTGGCATGGTAGCATTCACCTATAATCCCAATATTTAGGAGGGTGAGATAGGAGGATGGCAGGTTCGTGGCTGGCCTCAGCAATTCAGTGAGGCCCTCAGCAACTTAGTGAGATCCTGTTTCAAAATAAAAAAATAAATAAATAAAACAGGGCTGGGGATGTAGATCAGAGATAAAATGCTCCTGGGTTCAATCCCCAGAAACACACACACACACACACACACACACACACACACACACACATAAAACCCCAGTAATTTCACAAATAAATTTATAATAATATAATATTGTAAACATGGTGCATAAGTCATTCATGTCTTTACCATAAAGACAAAAAATGAAATAACTAAAAATAACAAAAATACATTAATATATAAGAAGTAGGCAATATAGAAAGATTTTGTAAATGGGACATCAAAAATTCAAAACAATGGGAAGAATGGAGTGCAAGTATAGTTTTCTTAATACATTTTCCTTCATTATTTTGTTTGTTTTTCTTATTTTTACAATCATGTTAACTTGCTTTCATTTCAAAATAGCTTGTCATTATCAAGAGTTTTTTGTATGACTCATAGAAATCACAAAAAAATCTTTTTAATAGAAAAAACAAAAATAGTAAGCAAGGAACCAAAACGCACTACTAGAACAAAACACTTAACCACAAAGAAAGACTGTAAGAGAAGGAGAAAGAAAGGAAAAACTGAAGCAAAAATAGAAAACATGTTACTAATGACTACAGTAAGACCTTACCTATCAATAATTATCTTCAATGTAAAGAGTTAAATTCTATAATAAATGCAGTGTGAAAGAAAACATGATTCCATTCAGTGTTCAATGAAACACCAGTAAGGAGCCTACCATGTAGAATGACAATAAAATAATGACCCCTTTTATGTGATTGCCATCTTGCAAAGACTCAAGCTTTCAAAGCAAAAGTGATATATCTTTAATATTTTCATGTTAGATTCTCGATATTCCTTTCTGTCTTTTAGGTATAGAAAAACGTAGGAAACATAAGCTAGGAGATGTATTAGTCAGAGTTCTCTACAGTAATAGAACCAACAGTATATGTACATGCATGGTTATAAAAGAAGTTTTATTAGATTGGCTTACATGATCAAAAGCTGCATAGTGCCACAATGGCCATCAGCATGCAGGAGAGCCAGTAGCTGTTCAATCCAAGAAGCTGGAACTTCAGAATAAGAGAGACCAATGATGCAGCCCTGCTCCAAGACTGAAGGCCTGGGAACTCCCTGGACAATCAATGGTCAGAGTCCACATTGGAAAAGTGAAAGGAGTTGGAACTCGACCTTTCCAAGCACTTTTACAGTAATGGATGCACCCACTCAAGAAGAATCAGGCTCACATCAGTTCAGCTTCCCCCTTCTTCCACCTATCATTCCATCTGGGCCTCCAGCCTATTGGTTTGGTTGTCCACTTTCAGGGCAGGTCTCTCTCCTCACTTAGCTGTCTCACATACCAATCATCTCTGGACACACCCTCATCAACACAGTCAGAAGTCTCTTAGTCTTAGTCATTTCTCAATCCAATGATGTTGACAATCTGGATTAACCATTACAGAGGAAGTAATGTAGAACCAAATAGCAAAGGCTTTAATATGTTCTATTGAGGAATTTATAGATTACCCTCATCTGGTAGATGCTGAGGGAAAGTATTAAGCTACAAGGATACAGATTTTTGTGACAGAGAGAGAGGGAGGGAGGGAAAGGGGCGAGGGGAGACAGCCAGCCAGAAAGCACAGTAAGCTGAAAGAAATATGAGAACTTAATGAAACACATTGGTAAAAGTAAGTTCCTATGTATAACAAGACTTATTTAGTGAGAACATTTATTAAGAACTTAAGAGGAACCTAGTTACCAACCAGGGCAGAGAAAGCTTTCTGGAAAAAGTACTTAGACTCTACAATCAAATATAGACAAATATAAAAGAAAGAACCTTCAGTCCCAGACAGATGTACTTATGCAAGTAATGTCCCAAATCAGCAAGAAAATGGAACTCTGTATTTAGATACACAAATCAGAGAGAATTAAACTATCATGCGGAGCCCAGTGCTGGAAGAATGCTTCCCCAAAACAATGAAAGGAGGTCTGGAAACAGAGACTAGCTCCAGGAATGTGGGCTTACCAGAATAAGACACAGAGGTGTCCAAAATAAACATGGCAAGGCCCTCTTCCTGCTAATCTTTGGGATAGAAGTGAGAAGGGATGGAAAGAAAAATGTTTTGTAACCAAGAAGTGTAGCCAGGTTGCTTTTCAAACCATTGCATTTCAGTGATCTAATACCTATTATCGTTGTGCTCACCAATTAATTTCTCAGTCGGGAATTAACTAAGATTATTTCCAAGCCAAGTTGAAACACTTCAGGAAATTCTCTTAATATCCAACTGCTCTTGATCTCTGAGTTCCCAGAAGGATGAGTGAACAGGAATGATTTGGAACTCATTGCCAAGAGGTAGGATGAAGCAGAAGTGGAATGAATGTCCAAGCCCAGAAAGCCATTTCCCTGGCCAATGATGTAGCTAGCAAGCTCTTTAAGAGTCAACCATAGACATAAAAAGTCTCCTATTCTGGTACCTACCCTTAGAGATATTGTAAGTATAAAATGAGGTAAGCCACGTAAAGCTGGTAGCATATTTCCTGGTATATATCTGGCATTCAGTAAATGTTAACTATTATTATCTGTGTACATCCGCTGATGACCAATGATTTGGGAATGTTTCAACAAGTCATTTTTTTTTCTTTCATATTAGTTTGTTTGCCTCAAGGATATATAGTTAATGACAGCTACAAGAAGTAACATGTAGATTCTGTCTTTGTTCATAGTTCAGCGATTCAGATCACATGAGGAGGATAGATTGTGATCATGGGTCCTGTGCCAAAGCCAGATGAATGCCTTTCTTCTGTGCATATACAGCAACGAGAAAGAATGAACTTCCATCTCTACAATTACCACTTGTTATGGTAATGACCTCCCTGGTCAGATGGCAAGCTTCCTAAAGACAGAATCTCTTTGAACCCGCTAGAACCTAGCACAGGACTTCGTAGGTGGTCAAGTCATACATACAAAAAACTATTTGTTAAGTTTTAAAAAAAAAAAGGGAATGAGAAGGAACCGAAATTTCTGAGTATCTGAATATGATGTAGAGTTTTAGGATTTATTTTTTCTCTTTTACCCACTGAACATGTTATCTTTTATGGTTCCTAACAATAAACAGGGCGATCAAGGTATCATCTTATGCTTAACACCTTAGGCTATTGACTCCAAAGCTTTAGACCTGCTCACTCAGCATGTGGATAGATCAGCACCATGTATATGTACTAGAGCTTGTTAGACAAGCTCTCTTAAGCCTCACCCCACCTCAGTTGAATCCAAGTGTGCACTTAGGATCCACAGTGATTTATGCACATTCCGGTGAGAGTGAACTGCTTCGAGGCCATTGACCACCAAAATAGCCTCTGTCTTCAGTATTCACATACAAATCAATGTTTTTCTCAATCTACTTATTTACTTATTTCATCATTTGTGATTTAGTAGAGATTTATGTTTAAATTTTGAAGTATAATTTATCCACAATGAAATGCACAGATCTTAAACATTCTGAGTTTTAACAAATGCTTACATCTGTCTACACTATCAACCTGTTAAGATACAGAATGTGTCCATTTCTCTAGGAAATTCCCCTATGACCTTTCCCATCATACACATACACACAGAGTAAGGTAACCATCTTTCTGATTTGTTTCTCCAAAGATTCATTTTCCCAGTTCAAGAACTTCATGTAAATGAAATTATAATCTTTTGTGTCTGACTTTTTTCACTGAACAAAATGTTTTAGAATCACACTCATATATTTGTGGATTACAGCAGTCTATTCTTTTTTATTGCTGAGTAGTATCCTATTGCATTAATATAACATAATTTTTGAATCCATTATCCTATTGATAGACTGGCTATTTTGAATAAAGCTGCCGAGAACATTCTTATGTAAGTCCTTGTACAAGTGGAAATATGTTTTCCTTTGTCTTCAGCCAATATCTAGAACTAGAATTACTAAGTCATAGGATAGGTGTATATTTAACTTTATAACAAAATCCTTACCTTTATCAATGTGGTTGTTCATTATAAAATCTTACCAACAACATAAGAGAGTTCCATTTGTTCCACCACCTCACCAAAATCTGTTGTTAATTGTCTATTTCTGTCTATTTAATTTTATTTGTCATAGAGGATATATAGTAATATTTCATTTTGGCTTTAATTTTTATTTCCTTAGTGATTATGGTTTTGTACAGCTTTTTATGTGCTTACTATTTGTATATATGTTGTAAAGTGTCTGTTCAAGTCTTTTTCCATTTTTAAACTGAGTTGCTTTTAAATAATCTGGATATGAGTAATTTTCCAGATGTAATGTAAATATATTCTTTCAGGCTTTGGTTTGCCCAAACATTTTCTTTTTTTTTTTTTTTTTGCGGTACTGGGGATTGAACTCAGGGGCATTCTACCTCCGAGCTATACCCCCAGCCCTATTTTTTATTCTTTATTTTGAAACCGAGTCTCACTAAGTTGAAGAGTGCCTCACTAGGTAGCTGAGGCTGGCCGCAAACCCGGATCCTCCAGTCTCAGCCTCCCGAATGCTGGGATTACAAGCGTGCGCCACCATGCCCGGCTCCCAAACATTTTCTAAACCATATCTTTTGATAAGTAGAACTATTAACTCTTGATGTCTAACATTTCCTTTTACAACTAGTGCTTTCTAGATTCTAAGGAAATCTTTGCCTATACCAAGTCAAGAAGAAGTTTATCTTGAAGTCTTACAGTTTTGCCTTTTAGGTCTAGATCCATCTTGAATTACTTTTTACTTATGGGGTATGAGGTAGAAATCTAGATTTGTTATTTGTTTTCTTGTTTGTTCATATGCATATTCAGTTTTCCAGCTCCATTTGCTAAAAACATGTCTTTTTTAAATGAGTAGCTTTGGCATCTTTGTAAAAAAAAAGTGTATATATATATATACACACATATATATATATATATATCAGTTGTTAATAAATGTATGAGTTCATATGTGAACTTTTTCTTCTCTTCCATTAATTTAACCAAGGTTTCTTAATGGAAGTTTCAACTGTGAAACTGTGGATTTGTCTAATCTATTACTCCCTTAGACTTCTTCGTTTTGGTTTTATGCATTTATGAGTGTGTGTGTGTGTGTGTGTGTGTGTTTGTGTGTGTGTTAGTGGGGATTGAACCCTGAGATATTCTACCTTGGAACTACATTTCCAGCCAGATTTTTTTGCTTTGAAACAGAGTCTCAATAGATTGCTGAGAGTCTCACTAAATTACTGGGGCAGTCTCAAACCTGTGATCCTCCTGTCTCAGTCTCCCAAGTACCGGTATTACAGGCATGCACCACCACATCTGGCTTTTTTTATATATTTTGAAGCTCTGTTATTGAATCCATATAAATTTAAATTTGACATTTTCTTGCAAAATAGACTTGCATTATTATGAAATGTTCCTTTTTATCTTTGATAAAACTTCTCTCAAGTTCTGTTTTTTGTGATATTAATATAACCATTCCAGTTTTATTATGATTGATGTTTGTATGATACATTGTTTTGTATCCTTTTAATTTTAACCTATGTGATTATATTTAAAATGTATCTCTTGTACATTTTAAATATATATCTCTAAGTGGGCATGGTGGTGCATTCTTGTAATTTTGACCTATGTGATTGTATTTAAAGCATATCTCTTGTACACTTTAAATATCTATCTCTAGCTGAGCATAGGGGTGCATGCTTGTAATCCCAGTACTTGGAAGACTGAGACAGGCAGATCAGAGGTTCGAGGCCATCCTCAGCTACTTAGTGAGGCCCTCCACAACATAGTGAGACTGGTTTCAAAATAAAAATAAAATAGGACTAGGAATACTCAGAAATAGAATGCCCCATAATTGAATTCCAGGGAAAAATATAGATAGATAGATGATAGATAGATAGGTAAATAGATAGATAAATAGATAGATAGATAGATAGATAGATAGATAGATAGATAGATATAATTGGGTCTTGCTTTTTTTCCAAGACTGACAATTTTTCTTTTTCTTTTTTTTTTGGTACTCGGGTTGAACCGAGGGGCATTCTACCTCCAAGCTATTCCCCCAGACCCCCCCTCTTATTTTGAAAGAGAGTCTCACTAAATTGCTGAGGCTGGCCTCCAGCCTGCATCCTCCTGTCCCAGCCTCCCAAGTACTGGAATTACAGGTGTGCACTTCCTCTCCTGGCTTCCAGTCTGACAATTTCTGACTGTCAGTTGGAATTTATATTACATTTACATTTGATGAAATGATTGTGTGTGTGTGTGTGTGTGTGTGTGTGTGTGTGTGTGTGTGTGTGTTACTGGGAATTGAACTCAGGGGCATTCTACCTCCGAGGTATACCCCCAGCCCTATTTTTTATTCTTTATTTTGAAACCGAGTCTCACTAAGTTGCAGAGTGCCTCACTAAATAGCTGAGGTGAGGCTGGCTGCGAACCCGGATCCTCCGGTCTCAGCCTCCCAAATGCTGGGATTACAAGCATGCGCAACCACACCTGGCTGATGAAATGGTTTATATGGCTGGATTTCAATTCACTATTTTAATATTGTTTTTTTTCTTATTTACCTCATATGTTTTCTATTCTTTTCTTTCCCGACCTCTTTTCTATTGAATATTTTTATAATATTCTATTTCTCCTCCCCATCCCCTTTCTTTCTTTCTCTCTCTCTTCATACTGGGAATTGAACCCAAGAGCATTCTATCTCTGAGCTACATACACCTCCAGCTCTTTTTTAATTTTGAAATAGGATCTCACTAAGTCACTGAGAGTCTCTTATACACTGTTGGTAGGATTGCAAATTAGTGCAGCTGCTATGGAAATCCATGTGGAGATTCTTCAGGAAACTGGACATGGAACCACCACATTCTATACCACTCCTGGTTATCTTTCCAAAGAAACTGAAATCAGAATATTATAACGATACATGTATATCCATGTTCATAGCAGCACAATTCACAATAGCCAAATCATGGAACCAACCTAGGTGTCTATCAAGAGATGAATGAATTACAAATTTGGGGGAATACACAGAATGGAATTCTACTGAGCAATAAAGAAGAGCAAAATTATGTCATTTTTCAGGAAAATGGATGGATCTAGAGAATATTGTGCTAAATGAGATTAGCCAGTCACAGAAAGTGAAGGGTCACATGTTTTCTCTCATATGTGGAAGTTAGGGAGAAATGGGGATACCAGAGGGACTCCAGATAAAGAAGAAACCCCAGTAGAGCAACGGAGGGTGTCTAGAAGAGGGAGGTGGGGAGAGGGAGAATTGCTGAAGGAAACACTTCCATCAACAGTATGGACATATATGAATTATCAATGCCAATCTCAATATCATGTACAGGGAAGAGGAGTGACATGGTTGGAAGCCAAGACGGCGAAAAATTCACCAAGTGCTGTGTGCATGTATGTCCCTATCATTCTGAACTTCATTATGATGTGAGTTCACAATGCACAGATAAAAGTATATTAAAAATAAACAAAACAATGATTGCTTTAGGGATGTCAGTTTGCATCCTTAATGTATCAGCATTTATTATAATGTGATACTGTACTTTCATTTACCACTTTTTATTCTTTGGGGTATTACTGTCATATATATTACATCTACACATTTTATAAAATCCACTTTGTATTTGTTATTTTTTCCTTTAGACAGTCATATGTTGTCTAAAGAAATTAAAAATAGATTTCAAGTGTCTATTATATTTAGCCACACATTTCCCCTTCTTGGCACTTTGCATTGTGTTGTCAGGATCCAGATTTCCATCTGGTATCATTTTCTTTTAGCATGAAGAATGTTTTTTAATTATTTTAGTGGTGTATTTCCTTTGGTGATAATTTTTCCCAGTTTTTGTTTCTCTGAATTTTCCTTTATTTTATCTTCAAATTTGAATAATATTTTCCCTGAATATGGAGTTCTGGGCTAACATTTTTTTCTTTTGAAACTTCAAAATTTTTTCCATTATTTTTCATAACAAGTATCCATTTTTATTTATTCTTTTCATATAACATGGACTGGGTTTTTTTTCTGACTGCTTTGTTTTGGATTTGTTTTTTGATAATTTTACCATGATCTGGTTAGTTTTAGTATGTTTTTGTCCTGTTTATGAAATATGAATTGACATTTTTCATCATATTTAGAAAAAAACCTGACCATTCTTTCTAAAAAATATCTTTTCTGCCCCAGCTTTACTTTTCTGACCTCTTCTTCTGAGACAATTACACAGTTGACATTCCTTAAATGTTTCTGTTTGTTGTGCTTCTAGTATATTATTTCTTAAGTATTCTGCTGATTCACATTTGGAAATATTTTATTTAAGGCTTTTATCAATTCATGATAAAAGAACTGTGTAAGCCTTTTTTTCTTTTATTTTGTTTTGCTTCAATAGCCAAATGTAGAAAATAACTTTTAATAGAAAAAAATCATGAATTTATGCTTATACCTCCAATTCAGAATTTGAATTTCAAAGTTCTTACTTGAGATACTTAATTTTATACTTTTATTAATTTTTGTTATACAAGAAAGTTTTATTTCTAAATCTATTAACATACATACATATTTGATGAGTCCTATCTTATCCACATTTCTAGAAAAACAATATCATTATCTTTCAGTCACAATTCTCACTTCTGTGACTCAAAATATCTAACAACTACACTCTAGAGAAAGGAGGATTTGTTTGCTTACAGATGTAGAAATTTCAGATGTTTCAATCCATATTAGGCCAGGTGAAATGTGCAGAGCTCTGGGCATGGTGGCAGAAAGCAGAAAGAGAGAGAGTGGAGAATGGAGTCTATGAACATTTATATAGTCCCCAAGACCACACTCCCAGTGACCTACTTCCTCTAGCCACACCCTACTGCCTAGGTTACCACCTAGTAAATCCAGTGGATTTATTCTCTAATGAGATTGCAACCATCATGATTCAATTATGTCACCTCTGAACATTAACACATTAGCTCTTCTAGGGGACATTATATACCCAAACTATAACTCATTTCTACTATGAAAAGTATAAAATACAGGTTAAAATATCTTAGTGGTTCTTTTGTTCTTATATTCAGGCAGGGTTATTTAGTCAAACATTGATTAAAATCAGTAACATAATTATTCTATCTGGCTATGCCATCAATCTAATAATCAGTACAGTTTGTTTTAGTTTATTTCCAGTTTTAGAGATTATTATAAAGTATTACTATAAATTGATTATGCAAATATTTTTAATGATTTCAAAGTCAAACACTATACCAACATACATTCACTAAAGTCTCATTTCAATCTTTGATTATTCCACACTGTTCTCTCTTCCCACCAAGACAGCTATTTTATAATTTTCAGTTTTTATTTTTTGAGCTATGTACATGTATGTATCCATATAAATTTATGTATGTGTACATGTATATGTGTGTGAACATGTATATAAAGTTGTGTGAACTACTAATCTGTATTTTGAGGTTTCTGAGATGCTTTAGGACACTCAAGATACAATGCAGAATAGGCAGCACATTTTACAAAAAAAAATTGTGTGAATTTGAAGGTTGTTCTAGCTTTTATAGAATTATATATAACAAGGCCAGCATATTTTAAAGAGTAACCAACTGGGCATGGTGTCGCATGCCTGTAATCCCAGTACTTGGGAGGCTCAAACAGGAGGATCGCAGGTTAGGAGTCATCCTCAGCAACTTTGAGATCCTGTTTCAAAATAAAAATAAAATATGGCTAGAGGTGTAGTTCAGAGGTAGAATGCCCCTGGGCTCAATCCCCAGTACCCTCCCCCCTCACACACACAATTAAAGAGTTGTCAGCTAAAAGAGGTTAAAGCTAGAATATGTTATATGACCCTCTAATTTTTCCAAGGCCACATGGGTACATTTTTAGCTTAGGCTGATAGCAACATCTAGATTCTCTATTTTCTCAATCCTCTTATCCAGAAATGTCTGTATACTTGTTGTATCATCAGACTTAAGTGTGCCCCATTGTGAGACCAGGTTTGTATAGGAATTATATTAGAGACTCCTATGCTCAAATTAGTAGAATGAGCACAGTAAGTAGCTACCTAATAAGATGATTGTGAGAATTAAACAACTTATATCCTTAAAGATCTTAGAACTGGGTTTGATCAGCAATAAATAATTTGTAGATATATGTTACTATAAGCATTATTTTATTATTGTCAAGTGATTAGATTATCAGAGTCATAAGGGAAAAAAAAGAGACAACATTAAAGTAGAAGAGGAACTATTAGGGAAGATGACCCCAGGGCGGGGTTGAGTAAAAGAAGGTTGTAGAGAGGGTGGATATGATTAAAGTATGTTATGTACATGGATGGAAATGTCACAATGAAAGCTATTAATTTTTACAATTAATTTGTGCTAATAATTATAATTAAAAATAAAAAATCACAAGAAGTAAAACACTATAGAGTGCTTATAAATGCATGGCTAGGAACAGAACCATAGAAAGCTCGGAATGGGCACAGGTCACTATTTAATATAGCAGCCATTCAGCTGGGAATGGTGAATGCTTGTAATCTCAGTACTTGGGAAGGTGAGACAGGAGGATTGCAGGTTTGCAGCCAACCTCAGCAACCTTTGAGGCCCTCTGCAAATTAATGAGACCATGTTTCAAAATAAGAAATAAAATTGGGCTGGGTATGTAGCTCAGAGGTAGAATGCCCCTGAGTTCAATCCTCAGTACCACCAAAAAATATATTTTAAATATATATATTATTTATATACTATGTTATATATTCATACATAATATATATTGAATTTTTTTATATAACTGGCCCAGGTCTTACATAATATAGGCCCAGGTTGAATACATATATGCCAGTTCCATTATTACTTGGAATAATTCAATAATTTTTTGGAAGAAATTGACTATAATATTATTTAATTTATACTAAACTATTTTTTTGTGTGTGGTACTAGGGGTGGAACCCAGGGGCCTTCTACCTCCAGGCTATACACCTCCAGCCCAGTTTTATTTCTTATTTGGGAACAGGGTCTCATTAGGTTGATGAGCTTCACTACTTGCTAAGGCTAGCCCACAATCCTCCTGTCTCAGCCTTCCAGTACTAGGATTACAGCATGTGCTACCATGCCCAGCTATACTAAACTTTTTTTGAGAAGAATAATACTAGCCATTCATATTCATATCATTCAGCTAAATATTGAGATCATATATGGTCCAACTTCTATATAGAATATAATTTAAAACCCATAAATCCCCAAAGTTTGAAGAACAGTGTAATCTGTGGCTGTCTAGTTTGGAGCTATCATTTTTAAGGAAGTTCATGAATGATCAATAAGAAAGTTTTAGTTTTCTAACATTTCTTTATCTGGTTATTATCTCAGAGAGCTTGTTAAAATTTTAGTCATTTCTGTTCCTCCCTTTTTTATTTAATTGCAAGTAAAATTATTTATCAATTAATAAACATTTATTAAGACCTGAATAAGCTTGTAATAATATTAAGTAATATAAAAATAAATTTTGAGGCTATATCAGCATGTTAGTTATGCATATTGTGACAGCCAAATAACTTAAAAAGAAAATAGTTACACTAGATTTCTAACAATGTATAAAATGTCTTATATAATATACAGGAGAGCTCTTTGAAACCATATACTTGCTATTTAAATGAAAATTCCTCTTAAAATGCTCATATGTCCTGTCATTTTTCTGTATAACCTACACTATATACCTGGATATCTGGCCATTCTCAGAATGTGCCACGCCCTGTGGAATAGCTCTCCTCTTCGCCTAGAATTCCACCCTCTCCTATTCCCATCTCTGACAGCAAGTACAAATTGTATTTATTTGATTTCCCCAAAAGAAGTAGTCACTTACTCTTTTTAATTCATTCAATTCAGTAATTGAACACTCAGTGAATTCTTACTGTGTTCTCAAATAAGGAAAAAGAAATCATTCTTTTTGCTTTCCTCATGTCCTCACCTTAGCTACAAAGTAGACTCTTTTGCTGATCTGCCTCATGCAGGTATCTTCTTACAAAAAGAGGTTTGATCTAAGTGGCTGGTGAGGCAGCCAGAGGCTCGCATCTTTCAACCACATTAACCTCAAGATGAGGCCCTTGCCTTAAATAAAGGCCAGGAAGTTGTCATCACATCCCTGACTTCTGATTCAGCTGAAAGCAAGGAAGCTTGAGGCACACCGACCTCCCCCACTGGGCTGGTTGTGTATGTCCTCTGCAGACCTAACTCTGCTTGTGCATGGATCCCAAAGTCAAGCAGGATGTAAGTGGAGGGGTGGGTGGGAAATCCATTTTGTCTTTGGTCCTAGCCCATGCTTGGCAATCCATCTTTACTATTAAAATTAATATTTTTTCCAAACTGGCTTCTCTATTTCTTAATTGGTTAAGAACCTATAGAAACAGAGAAATATGATAAATTATGGTTCCTTTAAAAAAAAAACTGTCTCAGGAACAAAAATTCTACTAAAGTGAATAAGAAATGGGCCTTATACGCAAGGAAACTATGATGTTTCTAGGACACTTTAACCTATCTCCATGTCATAATTTAGCCATCAAATTTTGGTTTAGTTTCATTTCAATTATACTATAAGTAGTGTTTGGCAGGAATGGAATCTTTTTCAACTGTGTAACCACAGAATCTAGCAAACTTATAGGTAGTCAGGAATTGTTTGCAGATAAAGCAATGCACATGGCATGTTTAGCCTGACTGAGTTCAGAATAGGGCCTGATTTTAAAGATAGTCTCTAAAACTTTCATTTGCACCTGTGAGTTGATTTCAAGCACACAACTTTCAGTTCCTATATTCTCAAGTTTATCACAAACTTCTATAAAATAGTCATATTTTCTTTCTCACTTGCCACTTTTATTTTCTGGGTAGAGTATTGAGGTCCTTCCTGTTCTTGCCTAAAACAGAACTTTCCAAAGTAGACTGTTCTTTAAGTGTATCTTGGCTTCGTATCACATCTCACTCAGGGTGGTAAGAGACAAGTACCAAAAGTTAAGTGGATTACAAGATCTACAAAGTTCCAATATATCACCTAGGGATCTTGAAAAGATGCATATTCTTATTTATGCTAAGCCTGAGATGCTACATTACTAACAACCTCCCAAAGGTTCCTATGATGCTGATTTGAGGACCATCCTTTGACTAGCAAAGGAATAGATGATTCATGTCATGAACACAATAATTCATTTATTCTACATTAAATTTAATTCTAAAAAGTTCTATGGAACTGGTCTATGAAACTAAAAAGAAATGTAACATAATCCTGGTCCATAAGAAGCCCATAGTCTAATGCAGCAACACACGTAATAATCAGTAAGAATAGCAAGACAAACTATATTGGAAGAAAATATTTGCAAATGGCATCAGATAAAGAATTAGTATCCAAACTGTATAAATAATTCTTAAAGTTCAACAAGAAAATGAATAACCCAGTTTAAAAAATGGACAAAATAGCTAAACAGACTTTTCACACGCAAAAATAAATAAATAAATAAAACCAGGTCATTATACATGTCAAAGCCCAAAAAACTACATCAACTACATCACCAAGAGTAAATCTCAAAATAAACTGGGGGCTAATAACTGTGTGTGTGTGTGTGTGTGTGTGTGTGTGTGTGTGTGTGTGTTATTGGGATTTGAACCCAGAGTCATTCTACCTCTGAGTTATACCACCAGTCCTACTTTATTTTTTATTTTGAAACAGGGTCTTGCTAAGTTACCATGCATTGTCCTGAGACCTATGATCCTCCTGTCTAGACCTCACTGGTACTGGGATTTCAGGCATGCATAACCGCGCCCTACTACAGGATGTTAGTGAGCAGGAAGTTGTTCAACTTGTAGGGAGGGGCACATGGAAAAATCTCTGCTTTCTGCTTAGGGTTTGATGAACCTAAAACACCTTCTCCTTTTTAAAATCAATCTCTCTCTCTGTCTCTCTCTGTCTCTCTCTCTCTCTCTTTCTAGAGAGTAGACAATCTTGCTTGGTGTACAAAACTGATCAAGTAAACCACCTATAGCAAACTATCTTTTAAACATGAAGATGATAAGGCCATATTCTTGATCTCTCAAATTAGAATTTATTAATGTCAAAAGTTGGTGATTTACAGGTTATTTTTATGAGCCATGATATTTTTAAAAAATCACTTATATTTTGTGTCCATACATCTTTTGGTACAAAACAAATATCAAATTGATTTCCAGTAAGTTTTAATAACTTTATTTCCTTATTACTAAGAATCAACAGGTTTAATTGACAAGCATGGTACAAATACAAGAACAAAAGCATTTACAGAGGTAAAATCACCACCAATATTATCTTTCACACTAAGACATTTAAGAATATTCTAAGTACAGTAAACAGAAATACATAATTTTTTTAATTGGAAAGCATTTATGCAACAGCTGTTCAACTGTGTGTTCATCTGATAAGAAGACAGCTACATGCATCCTCTCTCACTTCCTGTTTCTATTTTTAAGAACATAACAAGCAGCTATTCTAATGTCTGTTTTTACATAAATTGTCCACAAATGTAGCTTGGCTAAAAGAACCTACCCTAGACTTGACTGCTTAAAAATCAAGATGTAATGTTATCATGCTAGCTAGATAACAGCGACTCAAAAACAGTACCTGCAGCCCCAAATCCAAGAACCAAAGCAAATGTGAGCGTTATATAAGAAAAGCTTCACTATGAAACCTCATTTTTGCCTTTTTTGGGGGACGGGGGAAGTATTCTCTATTTACGCTCCCATTGTCATAATTTTTCAATTATTTTCTTTAGTCACTCACTATAGTTTTGCACCTCATAAGCAAACTGAAAATGAAATGTCAATTTGATCAGTTTCTCTTGTGCCTTTTCTATAAGTCACCTACCTCTTCCATACACACACACATACACACACACACACACATGCACACACATATGCACACACATATATACACCACATTCATTTCTTCAGCAGCTCAGGTATTTGTTCAAGTGAATCCTAACTTTTTTCCCCATCTGCTTTGTATGAAGACTATTGCATTATTTAGTAGCAGCACCTGAGAACTCTTGCCTCAAGCTGTTGAATCAAGTAATAGGCTAATTTTAAAATAATTACACTCAAGTACTCTGGAAATTCAAAATCTGAAACCATCTCTCAAGTGGCTGCAGACTCACTATTTTAATATGAATATCATGCTTTGCTGCATATGATTTGTCCTGATTCTTTCATAAGCACAGCAACTTAACAGATGTTAATGAAAATATGTCGACCCCTACTGACCAACTAATTATTCTCGACTCTTCTCCATTCCATTAATTGTCCTTTTATTACTGTCAGGTCACGTGTGAGGCAGCTTAAACATTCAATCTGCAATAAGCAAACTATTCTCACCAATTTTTCTGTTGACTCAGATACCCATAAGTTTATTAATCCAGCAGCACCACATCACATTCATGTACATTACTCTATCTGACCCAAACACAGAGTCACTGTTTTGCTGATGAATGTACTATATATTGATTGCTCACTCCATAAACACCTAGGTTTGCTTTGCAATCTAGCACGGTAGATTTAAGCATTTGTTTGCTGGGCAGAGGGGCTAAAGGGGCTATTAGAATTAAATCCAAATTTGTGTATTTTGTATACCTGTATTGCAACAGCTATTCATGCCTTTCTTTTCTTATATTATCTAAATCTATAATTAGATCTCCTTTATATTTAAGAAACATTAGTCTTAGATTGACATAGGAAAATTTCTTATTG
>PVLC010025107.1:0-23983 GCA_004027655.1 Graphiurus murinus
ACCTTTAGAGATAACAGAGAGTGAACCCATTCCTCTGCCTCAGTTTTACAACATTGTATAAATTGAGCTGCGGAAAAATAAAGCTTCAGAGTCTGACACTGCACTGCAGGCTCTCCGTGTCTTTCTTTTTCATCCCATTGCATAGGTGGTCATGGGCACCCCCTGAACCCCACGTTCACGGTCCTTGCGGGCGAGGACATTGAGGTAATCTCTTCTTTCTGCACTCCAGTATCCAGGGTAGAGAAACTAATAAAAGTGCTTGAGTTGAAACAATAAGTGGATAGTTTGTAGCCCACCTGGGCTTCTTTAATAAACCTCCTCATTTCTTTCAAAGGGGATTATTTTTTTTTTTCACCCACAGCTCTCAAAGACAGAAGGTCTTTGTCATTCATCTCCATGATATATATTTTCTCCAAAATTTCTTGAAATTACAGTGGAAGCTGTGTTTGGATGCATTTTTTTTTCACGGTACTGAGGATTGAACTCAGGGGCATTCTACCTCCGAGCCACACCCCCAGCCCTATTTTTTATTCTTTATTTTGAAACCGGGTCTCGCTAAGTTGCGGAGTGCCTCACTGGGTAGCTGAGGCTGGCCTCGAACCCGGATCCTCCGATCTCAGCCTCCCGAATGCTGGGATTACAAGCATGCGCCACCACGCCCGGCTGTTTGGATGCATTTTTAACAGTATATCACAAAACAACTTCTGCAAACTGTCTTCAGTGATAAGGAAATGCATGACTTCACATAAGAATTGCCCAGGGAGACCAACCTGTAGGGTTGTTAGGGGAAGCAGCTCAAGAGAGTCATCAAAGACCTACATTATTCACCTCCTGCTGTCTTCCTTGTGCCAACTTTGCCTTGAGGCTGTGTGTACCCACATGGCCCAAAGGTCCAGAGCCCCAAGGGAAAAGTTCCAGGTGATGCATCCAGATGCGCCAACCCAAAGAATGAAGTGGGCCCTCCCTTAGCATATCTCCTTAAAAATGTGAAATCTTTTCCCAAAAACCACTAACTTTCCTTATGTCTCCTTGAGTCATCTCGGATCATGTGCCTTTCCCAAAACCAATCGCTAGCAAGGGATTACCATAATTAATTTAGACATATATTTGAGGGCATCAGCCACAGAGACTATAGCAGAGTCTATTAGGCACTGTCTCAAAGAAGTATCAGTCTATCAAATTTATATATAGTGATTTTTCACCTGACAGGTTTATTACTATAAAGAAAATAAAAATTGTACTGCACCAGGCACCATAAGAAAAAAAGTTCAACACTAGATGTAGTCTTTTTCTCTAGGATTCCTTATAGCTAACTATGGATCAGGTACAGAACAAATGGTCATAAAAAGTAGACTTTGATTGTCATATTGGGAACAGATGCAGCAAGAGATTCGTTCTAGGTGAGGTTTTTATGGCAGAGATCATTACACCTATCCTCTGATTAATGACTACACAACCCACAGACAGATGATCCCCCCGGGTTTGAGGCAGAAGGTTTCTCCAGTCTTCACAGGAATCCAGCTGTTCTCCCAAAGGCTGCCATCGTTTTCACACCTTACACATCAGTCAGATGCGGTGTACAAGCCCGGCGATGTTTTATTTGGAAAAAACTGCACCTTTTAAATGTTTCAGAGGATTGAGTCAGTATGGTCTGCCATTTCTGGAAAGGGATGACACCTGTGTTCTAAATGAGACTCTGAGATGGGACGTTTTGGGTTTTGATGCCAATCATCATACAGAGAAGTGAAAGCAAAGAATGTCTAATAGCCCCTACTTTAAAAGGATCAGAAGAAAGTAAAGAGGAATGAAGCTTCATCAGGTCACTTTAGAGGACTAACCTTGGACAGGACAACTTTGGCTCCTTCTGCCATGTGACTAGGAACCAAGATATATATATATTTTAAGACATTCTCTAATGTTCTCATTCTAAATCCATCAATGCCTATTATCCTAAAAGGGGTGGCTCTTGCAAACATTAATTAAATTATTTTTTGTTAGTGCTACTCTCGAAAAATCTCAATGAACACTGATAACAGACTTT
This sequence comes from Graphiurus murinus, assembly GCA_004027655.1. Taxonomy (NCBI): domain Eukaryota; kingdom Metazoa; phylum Chordata; class Mammalia; order Rodentia; family Gliridae; genus Graphiurus; species Graphiurus murinus. Next base: position 2,042 of record PVLC010025107.1, read on the forward strand.
AATGGATCAAATCTATTAAGGCCCCTTGATCTCTACCTCTGCTAAATCAAAGTCACTTTGCTGAGCAGGTGGATGTCTCATCCTATCATCTTAGCAGATACTAAAAGAAGCCCAGGTGAATGTTGAACTGAAGATCAAAGGACCGCTCAGGGCCTGTCTGTGCACCACGCTTTGAAGTTCTTCTCTGGACCCAATTTTCCTCTGAGAGATTGGAAATAGATCGCTGTCCTCATAGTTCATGTTTCTTTATCATTTCAAACACTTGGGACAACAAAATCTTAAATTATTGACTGGTTTTAATTTTAAATCTAATAGCATTTATTTTAGAGTAATGTTTGTTAATTATAGAAATAGCAAAAAAATACAAATAAGGAAAATAAACATCTTAAATACTTACAGTTCTAACTACCCAGAGGCAATTACTATTAACTCCTTGCATATATGATTCCAGATTTTTCTGTCTGTCCAAAAAAAAAAAAACCACTAACATTGTATATACTGCTTTGAGAATATAGCTCAGTGGTAGAGTGCTTACCTAAGCATGCACAAGGATCTGGGTCCAATATCCAGCACAATAATAATAATAATAATAATACATATTTTAAACCAAAACATCCTAAACAACTTATGTATTTATGTATTTTGCAGTAATGAGTGTTGAACCCAGAAGCAATCTACTGCTGAGCTATGCCCCAGCCCTTTTATTAAAATTTTAAACAGTGTCTTGCTAAATTACCATACACTGCTCACCTCAAACCTGTGATCCTCCTGACTCGGCCAATTGTTTTATATAAATGATTAAACTGAAAGATGACAACATTAAGGAACAGAATAAGTGTAAGGGAGAGGTAGTCACTTTTAATTTTACTTAAAGGCCAAAGCAAATATTTCCAGAAAAATTATTCATGGTGAACTTATCTTCATATAAAGATTTTCTATGACACAGTTTTTCTCAGAGTTGAATTCAAGCCTTTTATTTTTTCAACACTATTTTTTGTGTGTGGTACTGGGTATTGAACCTAAAGGCAATCTGCCATTGAGCTACACCCCCCAGACTGACTTATTTTTGAAACAGGGTCTCGCTAAATTGCTGAGATTGGCTTCAAACCTGCAATCTTCATGTCTCATTCTCCCAAGCACTGGGATTATAGGCATGCACCTCCACACCTGGCTCAACCCTATATTGATAACAAATAGGTTCTTACATATGAAATTTTAAAAGGCAAACATTTTTTTTAAATTGAATCAAAATAAGTCTTAACCATATAAGTATAAATTGACACTTCAATACTAGCCTTGAAATTTTTAAATAGATTCACAGAAAAACAAAGGCACTTATTGACATAGAACCTTCCTTCATCTTCACCTTTGCTCTTCTCAAAATATTTTTTAAAGAGTCTAGACCAGTCCTGTTCAATATTGCCACTACTGGCCATACGATGCTACTAATATTTAAATCAAAATTAAAATTTAATTTAATTTAAATGTTCAACTCCTTAGTTTCATTAGACACTTTCCAAGTGCTCAGTGGCCAAGTGTGTCTAGTGAACATTTATGTTCTTCAGCTTTCTGTTACTGTAATAGAATACCTGAGTAATCAACTTGAAAAGAGGGAAGACTTAAGACTTATTTGGGCTCACAGTTTTGGAGGTTTCAGTCAATGTTCTGTTGGTCCTCTTGCTTTCTAGCCTGTGGCAAGCAGCACACAGTGGTAGTGACTGTGTCGTGGAGCAAAACCTCATGATGGCCAGGAAGCGGAGGAGCCGAAGTCCCAATACCCCCCTCAATGGCACGTACTCCACCCCCCATGTGACTGGAAAACTTTCAGCCAGGCTTCCAAAGGGTTTGCACTACCTTCCAAAAGCCAAGCCTTTAACAAGTGAATCTCTCGGGAGTGTTCCATAGCAAAACAATGTTGACCTGTGCACATATACGTTTCCATCATCATAGAAAGTTCCACTGGATAACCATGGTCTACATAACATAGAGAAAATGGCAAGGGGGCCAGTATAGCTCAGTGGTAAAGCGTTTGCCCAGTACTCATAAGACCTTGGCTTCCATCCCCAGCACTGAAAAATAAAAACAAAGGAAAAAAAGAAAAAGAAAATGACAAGGAAATTTGCCAAGGGAAACAATTCATTTATAAATATGCCTGCTGATTGAAGAATCATGTTTAATTCAAAAATGACTTTTGTCTTCCAACTATGTCCACCAGCAATACTGGAATAAATTTGCTTCTCCAGCCAAGCAATTGCTACCTTAACTGTGTTTCAGGATGACTCCACAGTCATTTTCAGTTATTATAACAATCTTTTTTTCCAAATGGTTAAGTCTCAGTGGATGCTATTAAATCTTCTGGACCTGAGTCTCACGCTCGGGTCAGAGCTCTTATCTGCTCTCACTCCCTTCCATCACCCTATATGAGCTTAGTGTTTAAAGTGGAAGAAGTCAGCCGGGCGTGGTGGTGCACTCTTGTAATCCCAGCATTTTGGAGGCTGAGACCAGAGGATCCGGGTTCTCGGCCAGCCTCAGCTACCTAGTGAGGCACTCCGCAACTTAGTGAGACCCTGTTTCAAAAACTAAAGAATTAAATAGGGCTGGGGGTGTAGCTCGGAGGTAGAATGCCCCTGAGTTCAATCCCCAGAGCTGCAAAAAAAAAAAAAAAAAAAAAAGTGGAAGAAGTGGATGAGGTTTGTCTCTTCTTTTCTTTCCCTTTGTTTTTCTTTCTTTGAAATCATTTTGTTTTAGTTTTCTTTCAAAATGACCAGGGCAAATTTTGTAGGTAAATGTTTTCCTTAATTTTGATAAAGTGAACTACTCTGCAGAGGAAGTAAGAACAATGGATTTGGGCTTGTTTCTAACATTAGGAATTGCGCTGATACTAGCATTGCAGTAGTGGGTTGGTACTGTAGTGTATTCATGGAATGAAACAAGGGTGTTTCATTATAAACAATTCAATAAAGCATTAGTCAAAAAGTTGATGGGTATTATTTTTGGGAATAGTGTTTGCTTTTTGTGGTTTGCCTGAGTCTGTTACAACTGAGTAGTTTAACTAGTGTGTTTGTGAGAAGGGACTATCCATCACAATCCTACTTCCAAATGATTGTTATAGGCATTCACCACTCTGGATTCTGGGACAAGAAGGGAATGGGAATAGGGCAACGATCTCTCCTTGTATGATTTCCCCATGATGCTGTTTGGAAGGGATCCCCTGCTCCACTTCTAGTTAGACTGGCCCCCTCCTGTTGTGGTAGCCTTCCCCGAGGGGCACCCTCTAACTAGTGGTGTGCTTGCAAAGTTTCATGCTGGACCTATCTGTGTCTCAAGTCCTCTCGTCACCAAGGGCCCCTCCGCACAGCGACTTCACCTTCTCCACAAACCTGTCTTCCATCACCTGGAGCCACAATCTCACACTTCACTCTTCTTTCCCATCGTGAGGGAGGAGAACTGAAAAGAAAACCATGTCATACATTTAGAAACAAAATAAGTCTCCAGCTTCTGTGGCTGAGTGAATATTTAGAGGGACAGGGTGTCAGTCTCCCGTTTTCCAAGTCATCCTCCATCTTCATGAGGCTTTTACTGAAGCTGACTCACTTGGCTCCATAAATGGAAACGTACGACCGTGTCGTCCTCCAAGGGCAAAGGAGGGAGAAACTCCAGTCACAAACTGAACCTCCTCCTCCCCTCAAGTTCTGGGAAAGCAATGGGCGGGGGCAGATCACTTGTGCTGGTGGTGGAGATAGAGACAAACTCCACTTAGTGTGCTCTGGCAGCTACTAGAAGCCTAGGAATACTTGCTGCCTTTTGCCTCAGTTTTGGGTTTTAGCCACCATTCTGAGAAAACAGGAAAAAAATCAAACTCCACATTCTCTTACATATGCAATAAATATTAAAATAAGCCTTAAATTTATGCCTTAATTTTTCCATTCTACCATAGTTAAGATTTTTAGTTGTTTTGAAGTGCATTCCGGAGCAGTTTCCAAGTGAGGAAAAGTAAAACCATTTGTTTGATACTTGACATTTTATGGTTTTCAGTGTGCCGTTTGCAGCCAGCCCCAGAGGTGAGCAGCTCTAATTCATCTGGATGGAAAAGCAGCATTACCAACCCGTTTCTCACAGTGAAACAGTACACGAGCTGCTTTGACCAGGCCATTTGAGATGGAGCCAGCCACCGGCAAAAAATGAGAGTTATCAATTTCCATGAGAAAAGGGACCAATGCAGGTCAAGTTCTACCTGAATCTCTGAGGATTACCCTGAATAATAAACGTTTATATCTGAATGAACCAACTCTAAAATAGGAGTAAATACCATGGACTTCACATGGGCTGATAGTCCATCTTGACCCCATGTAACTGTGAACTTCAGCAACTTGCAGAACTTTCTGATCTTCAATGTAATCATCCCTAAAATGGTGTCTTGCTGGTAGCTCTCAGAATAACACATGATAATGAGAATGCAGGGCTCACATTACACCTAAATACCTGCCATTTTTAATCTTTACATAACATTCTCATAGAAGAACTAAAGCCCATGAATTGTTTAAAGGATATAGAAGGAAGAGGAGAAAAAGAATAGGAGGAATATGTTACTTTGTTTTCCATCACTATCATGAAACACCTGAGATTATTATCTTAAAAAGAAAAAAGGTTTATTTTGGCTCATGGTTTGGGAGGTTCTAGTTATAATGAGTTGGCCCATTGCTTTGTGCCTGTGGTGAAGAAGTTCAACATGGCAGAAGCATTTAACAGAGCAAAATTTCTCACCTTCAGGCCAGGAAGCAAAAGAAAGAAAGAAGAGGCCAGGGTCTCACTATCTTCCTCACACCCCCAGTGACCTAAGGACTCTCCACTGAGTTCCACCTCTTAAAGTTTCTTCTGCCTTCCAATAGCCCACCTGTGAAATCTAGCCTCCGACGCATGGGCCTTTGGCACAGTCAGAGTCCAAACTATAGCAAGGAGCAAGAGAAGGAGAAGGAAGATTTCAAGGAAATATTTGATAAACAAACTTGTGATCAGTACTTTTACCATTGACTGCACATACTGCTGTCCTCTTGGTGGCTCTGTTCTCCATCGCTAGATTGTACTCCCCCCTGTGATTTTTTTCTTTTTTCTTTTTTTTTTTTTTTCAGGTACTATTATGGCTTGGATCTGGAATGCCCCCAAAGGCTCATATGCAGAAGGCTTGATCAACAGCCTAGGGCACTGTTGGGCGGTGGTGGAACCTTTAGAAGGTAAGGCCGAGTTGAAGGAAATGTGTCACTTGGGAAGTATGTCCTTGGAGGTATGTCCTTGGGATGTGCCCTTGAAAGAATATTGGCACCTAGCACCTTTCTCTCTCTCTCTCTCTCTCTCTCTTTCTCTCTCTCTCTCTCTCTCTCTCTCTCTCTCTCTCTCTCCTTTCCAGCTGCCATGAGGTGAAGTGAGTAGCTTCATCCCACCATGTGGTTCCCATGACATTCTGTCTCACCACAGGCCCAAAAGCAATGGAGAAAACTGACTACCATGTACTGAAACCTAGGAAACCTATGAAAGGTTGAGGTAAGAATACCATATAATACTCAAGACAATTAGCTCTTAATTTAGAATATATGAGCTGGGTGCCAGAGCACACTCCTGTAATCCCAGTACTTAGGAGGCTGAGATAGGAGGAGCACAAGTTTGAGGCCTGCCTCAGCAACTTAATAAGACTCCATCTCAAAATAAATAAAAAGTGCTGGGGGTGTAGCTCACTGGTAGAGCACCACTAGGTTCAAGTCCCAGGAAGTCCTCTCCCCCTAAAAAACCAGAACACATGAGATTTATGCAAAGTCACTTAATGAGTAATCTTAGATTACTTTTTCTTAACTTTTCTGGATTTGTTTTCTCCTCTATAAAGATGAGGCTAATAATAATAGTACCTAGTTCAGTAGGTTGTTCTGAAAATTTTAGAGAAGTGCCTGGCTATGGCAAGCTCACTACTAACGTTTAGTGCCCAGCCTATGTGAGCACTGAATTCAGCACACAAACTAACATATGTCTGGAAGACTAAGCATAGATTCTGGAACACTCCAGAAAATTTTAGAAAATATATATTTATTTTTTTTTACCTAGACCCTCTTGAAAATTGATTAGGCCTTTCATTGGTAAAATTACTTCCATAACCCAGTAACAATGATTTCCATGACATCATATGACATGGAGAATTTTTTGTAGCACATATTTGTTCATTCACAATTTTGAATGAGTGATGAAGAAATTTTTTAAACATTTGATGCTCATATGTGATTAGTTTTGTCAGAAGACAGAAATAAGCCAGGCGTGGTGGCGCATGCTTGTGATCCCAGTAGTTAGGAGGCTGCGACAGGAAGATCCAGGTTTGCCGACTGCCTCGGCTACTTAGTGGGGCTCTCCACAACTTAGTGAGACCCTGTTTCAAAATAAAGAATAAAAAATGGTGTTGGGAGTGTAACTCAGAGATAGACTGCCCCTGGGTTCAATCCCCAGAACTGAAAAAAAAAAAACCCAGAAAAATATATTTTAATTTTACTATAAATGTTATATTAATACAAATCTTCCAATAGTCATGCATTCATTTTCATTATAGATTTTTAATAAGTTTGGAAATTTAACTTAAATTTAATAATAATAATAATAATAATAAATAGAAATTATATTAAATTATCTAAATAAGGTTTAATCTCATATTAAAATGTTTAATCATTGTGACAAGGTAACATTTTATGTTCCAAGCACTCAGCTTTTTTATTCAACCTGAGAATTTCTGCCTTTTAATACAAATATTTGGGATCATTTCATCAATGCCTTTTGAGCGTTTTTCCCCCCTCAACCTAGGATAATTTCCTCTCACACACACTCTGACGCATACTCAGCTGAAGACTCTTCAGGCCCCTCTGCACATCACAGAAGTGCTCAGAAGCTCTCCTCTCAGGTACCCTCAACCTTTTGCTACCTTAGCCTACCTGATGCTCCAGCTGGTCTCCTCAACTCAGAGGTCTCGCTGGCCCCCACATGGATTCTCCCTGCCTCTACCATGGCCTGGGAACTCTCCAGTCAACTGGAGCAACTGTAGGGCTCCCTCCCTGGTTTATTTCTCTTCTTTCAGGGGTTCTTGTGCTGTGGTGCAGCTGCTCCATGTCTTAGTACACTACAGCTTCATTTATCTTGTTCAATTGTTGCTCAGGCAAGAGAGTAGATCCAGTTACCTAATGCTACAGAAGACCTCCCCCCTTGATTTCAGACAGGAAGATAAATGGATCCTCCACACTGGCAAAGCCCATTTGTTCTCTCTAGTTGATGGTCATGGAACCCTTGATTACCTTCAGCTAATTCAGATGCTTCCCTGTACCACTAATGGCCATTCTATTTCTGTCGAGCTAGACAGTGATCTGCACTGGGAATGGCGACAAGCGTGCCTTCTGATTTTCCTCACCCCAGCTAGAAGAAAGTGAACAGGCGGGTGCAACACAATTATTAATTACAGTAAGTTCATTTCAATTAGCTTTGATTATAGGTCTCAAAGGGTAGGATCTCTAAGACATAGTCTTAGGAGCACAGAAGAGAGGAGACGCCCGTACAAATCCAGTACTCTTAATTAAAGAGCCACCACCCCCCTAGACGATTGATTTATCATCTCCTCCTCGTACGTTATTTAAACTTAACGCTGTCATTCCCTTTGTATACTTTATTTAATTATCTTATAGAAGAACATTATGCACTTCAGTGTGTCATGACTTCTTTCTTCTCCAACCAAGGCCTTCCCCATCAATCACATCCCAGGAAGAGCTCACACTGGAACCCCTGGGTCCACACATCCTCCACCTCCCACCACCCAGATCTGCGTGAGAGCAGCAGAGACTGCCGTGCACATCTGTGGAGAAGCCAGGCCATGTCACAGGCCATGATCACACACCCCAACAATGAATGCTCCTGGGCCTGCAGCCACCAAGTAGCGATCGGATCTCGCTTGGGTTTCAAGGATTCTATCTGGGGAAAATGGGTTGGAACTCAATGCCAGTCTATGCATTTGTGCAGGGAATTCCAAGGTCCTAGAGAACCTGGAGAAGAATGTAAAAGTAGAGGAGGGAGGAAAGCTCCTGCTGTATAGGTGCCCTGGGCCAGGGGAGGGGAGAGGATGGGAAGGCAGGGTGCCCAGGACAGGGGCTCCAGTTGCCCAGACGCATGGTGGTGCTGCCTCATTGTAAACTCTCATTAAGGAGCCATATTGAAGTGTATTTTTAAAACTGCTTAAATATTTCTTTGGAGAAGCATTGTCTGTATCTAATATAAATTACTTGAAAAACTCAAATTCATAAATTTAGTGACAACAAATGGTGTGTGTGTGTGTGTGTGTGTGTGTGTGTGTGTGTGTGTGTTACTAGGGATTGAATGAACCCAGAGGCATTCTGTCTCCCTAGCTACACCCCAGCCCTCTTTCCATTTTTTTTTTTTCCAGTACTGGAAATTGAACCCATAAGCATTCTACCTCTGAGCTACACCTCCAGTCCTAGTTTTTTCATTCTTTATTTTTGAAACACGGTTTCACTAAGTTGCAGAGGGCTCACTAAGTAGCCAAGGCTGGCCACGAACCTGGATCCTCCTGTCTCAGCCTCCCAAGTATTGGGATTACAAGCATGCACCACCACCCGGCTTCTTTCCATGTTTGTTTGTTTGTTTTGAAACAGAATCTCTCTAGGTTACTGAGAGGCTCTCTAAACTGTTGAGGTTGGCCTCGAACCTGCAATCTTCCTGCCTCTGCCTCCCAAGTATTGGTACTATAAGCGTGCACCACCACTCCCAACAACAAGTGAATTTTACCTAAAGATTCTGAAGACTTCAGCAGAAACTTTTTCTCCTCACTGGTCAAGTAGCTTTCTGGTAGAAAGTGAGCCAAAATAACAAGGATGTCTGGGGAGCAGACTGTAACCACCAAAATGAAGCAAAGGGTGCTTCCTCAGACAGCTTTGGAACTCCACTCTAAACAGCATGTGGTTATCCGCGGTAATAGTTGCATTTGTCTGAAAAGTATCCTTCCAAGAAGTCCAATTCTGTGACTGGGCTTGGATATCCAGTGGAGGGCCTCACATATATGTGCGCCTTTCAAGGAGACTTCTATGCAACTACAAGGAAGGTCGAAGAGAGCCGTCTGTCTCAGGTTTCCTTGAATTCACTTCACCTCTAGCATGCAACCTCACTAGCATCTCAGTTTGTCATGTGGAAATGAAAGGAAATTTTCCAGATAGAATTCTGTCCAAGATAATTTCTTACTAGATTTGTTTATACATATATGCAGCTGATTAAGAGGAAGTTTAAATCTTAGGGGAATCTGCACTTGTTATTTTGGAGAAGTAATCAGAAAAGGGGTTTTATAAGTTAACAACATCTTTTTATTATCTTGGGTCTATAACAAAATTAAGAAGTTTGTTTAAAAGTTTCTATCATTACACCCTTAAAGAAAGCTCACAAGCCAAACAGGAAAAAGCTACAGAGGAAAAAGTGTCATATCTGAAAAGAACTTGGAAAACTTAAGGAACATAATATAATTTTTGCAATGCATTACAGTGAGAGTAAAAGACAGAAACTAGGTTTGATTTAAAGTCACACGACAGCTGCACAAATTGATCTTTTACATAGAAAACTCACTTCCTATCTTCAGAGGATTAAATAGAAGGCAGAAATTTTCAAAGAGAAAAATGAACAGGAATTATCTTTAAACTCCAGCTGGACATGCATATTGCTTATGTCTGGCATGAGTTCTTCCTGAAATTTAAATGAAACTTGCCAGAAAATGGGGACATTAGAATAAATTATGCAAAATATTATGCATTGGACTTGTCCAGAAATTTGAGCATGATCTAAGATTCAAAAGAATGTTAGATTGAACAAGTACTAAGGGGTAGTGACAGGATCGACTTGTACAGAGATAAGACGATGAATAGGCACGATTACTTCAAACTGCTAAAGAGGAAAGTCAAGTGTGAGAAGAAAGAGAAGCCTTCCACACAGTTGGTGGGAATGCAAATTAGTACAGCCATATGGAAAACTCCATGGAGCTTTCTCAAAAGGCTAAAAATAGAATTATCATATGCTCCAGCAATTCCATACTAGGTATTTACCCCAAAGATTTGAAATCAATGTGTTGAGGAGACATTTGCACACCAATGTCATTGTAGCATTATTCATGATAGGGAAGTTACGGAATCAATATAAATGTCCACCTCTCAATGATTAGATAAAGAAAATACAATGGAATATTATTTAACCTTTAAAAGGAAGGAAATAATTTGCAATAACACGAATGGAATTGGAAAACATTATGCTAAGTGAAGTAAGCCAGGGACAGAAAGACAAATACTGCGATCTCACATATAAGTGAAATCTAAAACAATTAAACTCATATCAATAGAAAATAGAATGGTGAGCCAGACATGGTGGAGCATGCTTGTAATCCCAGCATTTGGGAGGCTGAGACCGGAGGATCCGGGTTCACGGCCAGCCTCAGCTTCTTAGTGAGACACTCCGCAACTTAGTGAGACCCTGTTTCCAAATAAAGAACAAAAAAATAGGGCTTGGGGTGTAGCTCGGAGGTAGAATGCCCCTAGGTTCATCCCCAGTACTGCAAAAAAAAAAAAAAAAAATAGAATGATGGTTACAAGAATGGAGAAATGATGGTCAAAGGATACAAAACCTTAATTAGGATAATAGAGTTTTTTTTTTTTTAGATCTATTGCACAGCATGGTGAATATGGTTAATAATATGTTGTGCATGTCAAAATTGCTGAAAGTAAATTTCAAGTGTTCTCACCACAAAACATGATAAATGAGAAAGTATATGCAATTATAAATTGTTAGTTTATAATAAAGTAAATAAAATATTTAAAAATATAATAAGGAACATGATGGATTTTTAAAAATCCAGTTATATGCAGTCAAGGAGGACTGCAGGTTTGAGGCCCATCTCAGCAGTTTATCAAGACCCTCGGCAACTTGGCAAAACTTTGTTTCAACATAAAAAATAGGGCTGGAATGTAACTTGGAGGTAGAATACCCCAGAGTTCAATCCCTAGCAACAAAAAAAAAAAAAGAAAGAAAGAAAAAAAATACATTTATATGCTGAGAGAGAGAGAGAGAAAGGTCAGATATATCACTTTAAGAGGCAATATTTACATATATGGAATTAAATATCAACGGATATGCTGAAATGAGATAAAAAGTGTGCAATGGTCCTAAAACTGAAAAGCAGAACATAGTGGTGCCCTTACTCACCACTCCCCATATATTGACACAACATCCCAAGATATATTCCTCTCACAAATAGAGCCAAGTTCTGCCACAGGAAAAGATCACCCAGGCAACGATGAAAGAGAAAATGGCTGCAAATTGAGGCATTTGTGTCAAATAATAGCTGTTTCCACATACTCTGAATGGACTTGTGTGTGTGTGTGTCCCTCTTTAATAAGCAATCCAATCTTCTGCCTCTGGTCAAAATAGGATGCTATAGCTAGAATGTCCCCTAAAGAACTCATTTATTAGTATTCAGGGTTGATATAGTTAAGTCATGAAGGTTCTAATCTCAACAGTGGATAGATCCATTGTATAGTTAAGTCATGAAGGTTGTAATATCAGAATTTATCTGGGTGGTGCCCTGGGCTGGTCAGGTGTGGCTGGAAAAGGTGGGTCTCTTAGGCTGTGGTCTCAGGGATTATAAATGGTTCCTCCTACCCTCACTTACGCTCTGCTTTCACCCTCCGTGGTGCGAGAATGCAGCCTTGCACTCTTCCTCTCTCCAATTGCCCTCTGCCATGCCCAGAGATCTGTGTTCCCCAGCCTCACAGGGAGTGAATTCAAAATCTCCAAACTTTAAGGGAATAAACCTTCCTCTAAGTTGCATGGTCAGATCTTTTAGATTGCAGCACTGGGAATGCTGACAAAGACAGAATGTACTTGCCTGAGGAGCCAATGGGGCAGAGTGTAATGGTTTGGATTTGGGGTGTTCCCCAGCCCTCATGGAAACAGGGTGGCAATGTTGGAAGCAGTATGACCAAAAGTAATTTATGCAATGCTTATAATCTCAGCAGTGGATGAACACATCATAATGGTTTATCTGGGTGGTGGCCCAGGTGGATAGGGTATGGCTGGAAAAGGTAGGCCTGGGGCTGAGAGAAAAGTCTTTCTGTCTCCCTCTCTCTGCTTCTCACTGCCATACCAGAGTTCCATGATCCCCAGCCTCAATGGACTGCACCCAGAGCCATGAACAAATAAATCTTTCCTCCTCTAGGTCATGTGATTGGTCTTTGGATTATAGAAGCAAAATGCTGACTAATACAGAAAATAGTACCGGAGGAGTGGGGTAACAGCTATATCTAAGTATCACCATGTGGATTGCTAGTCTTTGGAACTGTCTTGTGAAAGGAAATTGGAAGGGCCAGAATGTGGTTAGAACAGCAGATGGTAGAGACTGTGCTCAGGAGATTTTGGAGGGCAAAGAGGACTCCATAGGAAAATGGAGTAGAGGCCATGAGTGTTACATTCTATCAAAGAACTTAGCTGTCTTTTGCCCCTGTCCTGAAACTTTGTGTGAGGCCAAATGTAACGACGGATTGATTAATAAAGTGATGGAAGAAATCTATGGACAGCAAAATATCCAAACCAGTTATGGATATTGATGTCTACATTTAGTGAATTGTACACCCAATTTCAGGAAGGAAAATTAAAGCAGAGAGACTTTATAAATTTGCAGTTTGGCCAGAAAGGCATGTGGAAAGCTGGGACTTAGAGAGATGGTACTGTGAAAGAAAGTGAGCTGGCTGAAGGGAGGTCAAATGCTTTGATTAGGAACAAAGAAACAAATGCAGCCTTGCTGGAGTCAGGCCCAACACCATCCATCATGGGCTCAGACTCTGCCATGACCATGATAAAAGCAGCAGATGGAGTTGGGGCCAGTGGCAGCCCAGATGGATATAAATAGGGCTGGGGGTATAGCTCAGAGGTAGAATGCCCCTGAGTTCATTCCCCAGTACCGAAAAAAAAAATGTCCCCTAAAGAGCTCATTTATTAATATTCAGGGTTGGTGCAGTTAAGTCATGAAAGTTGTAATCCCAGCAGTGGATAAATTCATTGATATGGATTTGTCTGGGTGACGGCCCAAGCCAGTAGGGTATGGCTGGAAAAGGTAGGTCCCTAGAGCTGTAATCTTGGGAATTATATATGGTTCCTCCTTTCCTCACACTCTCTTGCTTCTGTCCCCTATGACGTGAAAAGCAAAGCCTTTCTTGTCCCCTCTTTCTGCTTTCCACCACCATGTCCTGAGATCTGCGATCCCCAGCTTCCCATGGACTGCACCCCAGAACCGTGAGCAAATAAATCTTCCTTCCTCTAAATTGAGTCAGGTCTTTGGATTATAGCAGTGAAAATGCTGACTGAGATGCTCTGTTACATAGGATAACAGAGACCAGATTGACCCTGATGCCTTAAACAAAACAGAAGACCGTAAAAAATACTTAGACATGGTTATAAACACTGGACTTCAGACAACAAGGGACAATGATCCCTAAAACACAGGAGACAAATGAGCCCCATGAGTACCCAACTGACTGCTTAGGGAGAGAGTTTCCAGGCCCCATGCAGGAAGGGGAAGCTCAGCAAAACCCACCCGCCCACTGGGATTAGGGAATGAAATGAAGACTGGGGATACAAGAGATGAGAACAAGCAGCATCGAGAACTGGAAGAGAGAGAGTGGCCCAAAGAAAGAAGCCTGGGAATCACAGAGGGTCCTCCTCAAGAATGCAACAACATCCTGATCAATCAGTGTGTGCCCATGAGGAGCAATCCATGTCCAGAGAAGACCACGGGAAATGACAGAGGAGCAGCAGCTGACACGCTCACAGGTGGGGAGTGGTGCCCGTGCCCAGCAACCGGGTTAAGAACATCCACCGTTTGTGAGGCATTGCTTAGATTACTCAGATGAGATTTGTCTCAATGGTGAAGGAAAATTAGCCTTAGACTCTGTGTTGCTCTGTTCTGCAAAACTCAATAGAATCCTAGTAGACAAATTGTTAGATCAAAGTATATGCATATTTTATATTTTGATAGTCCACTCCCCTTTAGCCTCTAAGAAGTCTATCAATTTATGCTGTCCATTTCATTCCCAGAGTTGCCATCAAGGGATTTATTACTTTGTCAATACGATGGGTAAATATTTATCTCTATGGCTTGACACCCTTGTTTCTTCTAAACTCTCTATTCTGACTCGATTTGCTAACTATTGACCCACTCAATTGAAAGCTTTGAATCCAGCTCCGTTAGTAAATATGGCCAACACCTCACTCAAAAGTGCATCCACGTCAGTGTCCCAGTTCAGAAGCTGGCCATCCTCTCCTAAGAGGAGTAATTCAGATTCCAATTGGCAATACATTCTAGTTTCTTAAAAGACAACATAGTAAAAGCAACAAGAGTGCATCTTTCAGAGGAGACAGACTTGAGGTCAAATATCTTCTCTGTTAGATACTAACTAGATGAGCCTGAGAAAAATAATGAATCTCTGTAAGTTTATTTCTTCATCTGCATAATAGGAAGGTTAACACCTGCTTTAATGGCTGTTGCAAGGAATAAATAAGATGAGTGGAAGACATTCTTGAAGCAACTCATACAGAGATGTGACTATAAATTTTAAAACTCACTAATATGTTCTATGTTTTCTAAATAAACTAGAATCAGTTTATAATGAAGTTGTCTTCATTAAATTTTAAGGAATCTCAAAATAGGAAATAGAGACAATGGTAGGAACATCAGTAATAGATTGTAGACTCTCAAAATTCGATTTCACTTACATACACAGAACCGAAAAATGCCAAAAAGTTTGCAAAGATAACCGAAAATAAAACCACTTGCCACTTGCCACAAACTCCTGTCAATATATTAGTCATCTTGATGCTATTATTAGGAAATTGCCACTAGATGTGGTGGCACACGCCTCTAATCCCAGTACTTGGGAGGCTGAGACAGGAGGATCACAGGTTCAAGGCTAGCCTCAGCAATTTAGCAAGACCTTGTTTCAAAAAGATAAAATAAAATAGGAATGAGAGTATAGCTCAGAGGTAAAATGCTTCTGGGTTCAATCAGAAAGAATGGAGGGAGGGAGCAAAGAGGGAGGGTTGGAGGGAGGGAGGGCCACAAATTTATTCTTTTAGCATTCTGGAGGTCAGAAGTCTGCAAGGAGTCTCAGACCACTAAAACCAAGGTATGGGCAGGGCTGGTTCCTTGTGGCACCTCTGGGAGCCAGTTCCATCCTATGCCTCTTTCATTAATAGAGCACTTCTTGGCTTGTGACTGCTTCACTGCAACCTTCTGCTTCCAGAGCCACATTTCCCGCTACTTGCTCTGATCTCTTGCCATGTAATCACACCAAGCCCACCTGCATAGTTCAGAGTAAGCTCCCCATCACAAAAATCTCCAATTTATCACATCTACAAAGCCCCTCTGCCACACAAAAGGTAACATTCACAAGTTCTGGAGATTAGGACATGGACACCTGCACATGGCATTTGTTCAGGCTTCCACAGTGAATAGAGCAAACTCACATGATGATTCTGGCACATAAAGACCACCACACTGAGCCATGCATGTCAGGTTAAGAAGCAGCAGATTATGCACTGATGCTTTAACATTACATCTTCCATAGAACTTCTCCTGACCCTCTTCAGTAAGTTATAAACATTTGTTTTAAGGCCAGCTACTTTTTTAAATGCACTTGTGGCAAAAAAAAAAAAAAAAAAAAAAAAAAGAAAGAAAGAAAGAAAAAGAAATCTCCATTGAGCACCTATTGAGTACTAGGAACTGTCTGGGCTCTGAGTAGCCAACAGTGGGCCACCCAAAGTCTCTATCTTCCTGAAACACTAATTCTAGCAGAGGGAGGCTGTGCACCAGGAACTCTACTGTTAACACCAGCAATGTTTGACTAGTGTAGAGATTTGTACATTCCATATTGCTCCAATATAAAGATCTGGAAAGTATTAATGTTTGTGACTCTTAAGGCAACAGCCTAAAGTAGACAAGGGCTACCTCAAAAATATTAGGACTTATTCTAAAAACAAAACAAGATAAGCTTATATCTAAATAAGCTTATAATACTGAGGTCAAGGGTAAATAAGAAAATTTTGGAAATCTGAATGAATTCCAAGGCAATTAATAGTTGGCTGCAGATTAAATGGACTAAATTATGAAGAAGAGAAATTGTTACCTCCCTTTGTTTCAATCTTGTAACTCAGTTAAAGGTACAAGAAGACCCCTGAGATGCAAAACAGAATATTTCATGTGAAGAAGTAAAAAAAAAATGGCCTCATTTTCCTAACCAAATCTCATATTGATTAAAATAAGAAAAAAGAGAACTCTGTGCCTTGATTACTTTAAACTCATATTTTTGTTGATTTAAAAGGTTAACAAGCTGGGCATGGTGGCGCATGCTTGTAATCCCAACATTCGGGAGGCTGAGACTGGAGGATCCGGGGTTCGCGGCCAGCCTCAGCTACCTAGTGAGGCACTCCGCAACTTAGTGAAACTCGGTTTCAAAATAAAGAATAAAAAATAGGGCTGGGGGTATAGCTCGGAGGTAGAATGCCCCTGAGTTCAATCCCCAGTACTGCAAAAAAATAAATAAATAAATAAAAAATAAAAGGTTAACCAAAAAATTAATTAAAGAAAAATATGAATGTCTGATTCAATGGGATGGTTAGTGCAGAATGTTTTGGTTTATTATTATCTTATTATATTTTCAGGTAGACCTTTTCTTTTTCCTGAAAACTCCATTTCTCCTGGGCTTTTCCTTCTTTTTAGTTGTTCTTGTCTTATGATTTGGATCTTAAATGTCCCTCAAAGGACATGTGCTGTAGGCTGAGTCCCCAGCCCATGGTACTATTGGGAGGTGGTTGAATCTTAAGAGGTGGGCCCTAGATGGAGGAATTCAGGTCATTGGGGGTGTGTCCTTGTAGGGGATATTGGAACCTTGGCCCCTTCCTCTCTCTTTACCTCCTGTCTGCCATGAGATGAACTGGTTTCCTCCACCAACTGCCTTCACCATGATCCATTGCCCAAAGTCATGGAGCCAAGCAGCAATGCACTTTAACTTTGATGCACTTCTCTTCCTTTCAAATTCTTTATCTCAGGTATTTTGTTGAAGCGAGGGAGAGATGACTAATATACCTTGGTTAGGGCCTTCATTATTTACATGAGGTTCACTAAATTAAGGTACTAAGTATCCTATCTGCCTCAGCAAGAAACCAAAAAAGAAAAACTACTTTAAGCATATCAAATTTTGACAGTTCTTTCTACAAAAAATATTTGCCTTTTTTAAGACATAATGAATCCGTTAGACTGAAGCAACAGAATATATCTATAAAGTAACAGATAAAATCAGCCACAAGTGAAAATAGAAGGCAGGAAATCACTAGTGTAATTAGTAAGTGTTCCTCTTAGGGTCTAATCAAGGAGGCAGGACCTCAATCATGAATATAGAACAAGAGATTCATATAAAAAAATTTAAACTTAAAAACTGTGAGAGAAGCTGGGGAAAGAAAACTCCAGACGGGGACTTTGGAGAATTAGAAAAACAGTCAGTAATGAGCCACTGCAGGGCAGAGCCAATGGAGAAGTCCATGCGAGGCTGTGGTGTCCACATAGAGTCTGACTCTTGTAGGTTAGTGAGGTCAGAGATAGGAAACTAAATCTGGCTACCAAACTGGAGAAATTAAAGTAAAAGGAGACCCTGTGAAGGCCATCAGGAACTTACAAAGACACACTGAAACCCTGGAGAGTAAACAGAAATATGCATGTATCCTTGCTGTGATTTCCATGACCTGAGAGGAAATGACGCCCTTCACCATGGGCTGCGTGTGAGCCTAGCCCAGGACTGCAGAAACTGATGGCAGACATCCATCAAGGCCTGACACAGCTGCAGACAGAGATACAGATAGAGATGCCCAATACAAAGAGGTAAGTTCACAGATGGCGGCCATACACGGGCTGCAGGGACCGCTGGGACTGTGCATTGAACCTTCTGAGTACCACGACTGTTGCCTCCCCTGCCTTCCAATGCTGCACATGTTTCTCTTGGGGGCAACTCTGGTCCAGAATCATGAGGCATTTCACCACACGTACAGTTTAATTAACCTTATTTCACAAGTCTACTACACATAAATTCTTACTCTGTCCCTTTTCCCATCTTCAGAGTCCCCGAATACCTTAGTGTTTCCGAAGCTTTAGGGGATATATGAATCATCTAGGCATTGTCCTAAAAAACAGATTCTACTTCAATGGGGCAAGGATGGAGCCTGAAGTTATGCATGTCTACTGCATGGTGTCTTTTCACAAGAAGATTTAACCTCATAAGTGAAAATGATATGGCTGCAGTTTTTATGTTGTATTCCATGGATCCCCAGGCTCCACAGAGGTGCCTAACAACCAGGGTCTGGTGGGAGAGGGAAGGCAGGGGGCTGGCTTGGCCTTTCCAATCTCCTTAGCTGATGCATTTTTATCTGTTTCAACATTCTGGAATTTCATGCAACATTTTATTTGCAAGAAAATGTAGGTAAATTCCCTGATTTCACAACACAGCAGCTTGTAGATCATTTAAATTTGAATGATCATAAGCTTAATTACACAATTATTTTCATATTGCTTTTAAAGAATGGAAAATAAACATTCCACCCAGCATTATCTGAAGGACATTGTAAAAAACAGTTGTGGATTGATATGTTGAGAACACATGATTGTTTATCATTTTATTAGTAATCCTTGCCTATTCAATAATACCAAATTTTCCTCAATTTATCTTTAATAGACTAGATGAATTCCCATCGCAACTTTGGGCTAACCATTAATCTTCTTTGGGACTTGATTTCTGTATCTGTATTCAATTCAATTCAATAAATATTCATTGAGTACTAAATGTGTTAAGAATGTAATGCTCTAGGACACAAGAGGATTAAGTCACAGATTCTATCTTCAAAAAGATTTGCCTTCTGTTAGGAAGAATTAAATGATTTTCTGTAAAGCAGTAACAGGAGACCCATTTTTAAAAAACGCCACAAATATGCAGGACTCTATACACTTGGAACTTCAGGAAAAAGTTGGCAATGAAAGTGCATCTTCAAAGGACAGATAGGATTTCTTTTGTTATTAATGGGAAGGGAAAACTTACCTTGTATGGAAGACACAAGCTAAGCCAATAAATGGAGCCCCAGATAGAGAAACAGAGGTAATTGGAGACATGATTATGAAACCAGATTCAGACAGGGTAATGTTGTAGGATAATTGCTTTAGGAAGTGGACTTTGCACAGTTGTGGAAGGAGCTGGGAGAATGAAGTTGGAGGGTCAGAGAAGATACCTGCCAGTCTGCCTGAGAATCCACACCCAACAGAGAAATGGGGCTAGGAAGAGGAGCTTATAGAGAAATCTATTGGAAGCTGATTCCTTTCTGTAGCCATACATCTGGAAGTACACAGCCAGCCATTTGTAGGCTGGCCAAAGGCTGACATTGGTCAGCAGGGTAAGCAGCTGGGAGAGCTTGGCCCAAAGCAGAGGAGGGCCAGAAGCAGAGGAAACCCTTCTGTCTATCACAGGACCTAAGACCGCCTTTGTAGGGTAATGGCCACTACTTCACTCTATCTCCCCATTCTTATAGGAGCTCTTCTTGAGTCACATGGAGAGCGAGCACTATCCTGAGAAACACAATCCCTGCTTAAGTGAGTGGACTTGCAGAAGCCATCACACAAAATATCTGGTTTAAACAGAGATAGGATTTATACATGAATATGTTGGAGATAAATTTATTTAAATGTTGCAGAGACCATGGCAATGACCACAATTTCCACAATGTGAAGCTTATTCTTAATTAGTTGTCAAGAGGACCATTACTATGCATGACATGAGAGTGATGTTGGAGGTTTACTTCTGCAGTTTTGGGTTGAAAAGCCCAACATAAATCCAAAACTATCAGCACAGAAAAATATTCCTCAACAAGATTTACTAATCTCTGGGGCCCTGAAATGGTTTTGTTTACAAGAGGAAGGAAACACAGCAGCAGCTTTCAGCTTCTATGCCAACGCAAGCCTGTTGTTGTGCCTCCTAGAAAGGGGCTTAGGTTGTGAGAATAGCCATTCCCAAGCCTGGTTACAATCAGAGAACGCCTGGACCTGCTGCCTTGGGCAATGGGCATCTCCGCTGAAGGCTGAGGAGAGAGTGTGAGGGTCTACACTTAGTGTTTGCTGTTTCCCCGCCATACGCTCAGCACAGAGCATGGTACTCCAGCACCTGGGCATTTCTGTCAGCAGCCAGCTGCAGCATGAAACACTGCCAATCTCGGACAAGGAGTCCACAGGGATACTGAAGAAGTTCATGTCTCAGGTGCCCAAGGAGCTCAGCTAACAGCCATAGGTATACTAGCAAGAGGTAGGGATGGAGGAGGGACCAGAGGGCAGACACAGGGGCAAAGTTCTGAGCAGGGACCATTCAGTCAGTAGCTCTGAACTTCTATCTTCAGGTACCTGCACTATTTACCAGGGTTTGAGATTGATTTGCACCTTTTCTAATTCACATGGTGGCTCTAAAAATGTGCACACTTTCTGAAAAATAGAGTCTCATCATTGTTTTGAAATTTTGATGTAAAAAATTTTCATGTAGATTCAAAATCCATTAACATAATTTTAGTGTTTCATCTCTGAAGGAGAAAAGAAAGAGCTACTTCAAATACAATTTTAACTATTGTGTGTACTTGAATAATTGTACAAAAGTAGTTCTGTTTTAAATCATGTACCTATGTGAAGAAAATTTTCTTTTGATGGCGACAATCAGAAAAGTAAAGAGATAATCATCCAAAAATATTAATCAGGAATTAAATATGGCTGCTGAAAACATAAAATCTAATACTAAAATGTTATATTCATGAAAATAAGTATAAGTTTCTCATTAAAAACCTGAAAGATAGCTGGGCATGGTGGTGCAACTTGTAATCCCAGTACTTGGGAGGCTGAGATAGGAGGATCACAGGTTTGTGGCCAGCCTCAGCTACTTAACGAGGCCCTCCATAACTTAGTGAGATCCTGTTTCAAAATAAAAAATAAAAAATAGGGCTGGCAATGTAGCTCAGAGGTAGAATGTCCCTGGGTTCAATCCCCAGAATCACACACACACACACAAAAAGATTTTATTCGAGAATTTTAATTATGGTCAGTATTTAATATCAATAATTAAAGTACATATTTATATAAAATATATAGTATGTAATACATATAATATATATCCATATATAAATATACTCATATGTAACACTTTATATGTTTATAGAAAATGTGTTATATCATGTTTAATCATAAAACATATAAAATAAATGTCTTTCTTTCAGCAGTATATAGATGCCCTCAGATTTCTTACTGTTTTTTCCAACATATTGATTTTTCTATGTATTGCGTAATGTTAAAGATAAAACAGTCACGAGGACTATTCTTTAGAATAAAGGTTGAAAATGCACACTTCTTTGTGGTCAGAGAGACATAGAGGAATCTTGCAGCTCTAATTCTCTATGTCCTCATTATGTCCCAGCATTATCTTTTTTTTTTTTTTTTTTTAATTTTTTATTGTAAGCCGGGCGTGGTGGCGCACGCTTGTAATCCCAGCATTCGGGAGGCTGAGACCGGAGGATCCGGGTTCAGGTTCGAGGCCAGCCTCAGCTACCTAGTGAGGCACTCCAAAACTTAGTGAGACCCGGTTTCAAAATAAAGAATAAAAAATAGGGCTGGGGGTGTAGCTCGGAGGTAGAATGCCCCTGAGTTCAATCCCCAGTACCGAAAAAAAAAAAAAAATTTATTATTGTAGTAATTCGTGCAATATAGCATACATCTTTGTTAAGTACGAGTTGTTAACAACATATTTGCACACAATTCTCATTTGACCC
>PVLC010025108.1:0-23949 GCA_004027655.1 Graphiurus murinus
AGGTGGGGATCGAGACGAGGTCGAGAGTGAGTGAGAGTACGCTTACACACCATGTATGTTAAGACGCATCTGTTTTAATTCATCTCATGAGTGATATTTATGCTCATTACAACAAGGTATACAAAAAAAAAGGAATTTTTACAGCCTTGTTTTTCCTGGAGTTAAGTGGGTACATCTTTAACTGGAAAGGCTATTTCCTATAGTATTTGCTAAGATTAGGGGAGCAGCGGAAAAAATACAAAAGTGTAAATGAATTATTCTTTTAGTAGAGAGCAGGAGAAGCAAAGGAAAAGCAGGGGGTAAAGATTAAAGCGAAGAGGAACTATTCATTAGATAAATCTTTCCTATTTGCTCAGGCAGCTAAAAGTAGCTAGTTAATAAATAGGTAAGCAGAAAGTTTAGCAAGCTTTCTTGTCTTGAAGCTTCCTTCTGTCTTATGATAAGAAACCTAAGTTCTCTTGACTCAGCTGCCGGTATTTGTAGACTTAATGGATACCTCTGAGCCAGGCCTAGGCCTTTGTTCTCCTGTGATGACAGGATCCTGAGCCTCTTAGAAAACCTTTTTTAATGTGGAAGCAAAGCCCAAATTTCCAGAATAAAATAATGTAAAGCGAGAAATGTCTCACGTCCCTTATTTAGCAGGCTGAGCCTTGCTCCAAGCACAAACTGGTTAAGGTAACGTCGCACCTTGCCACCATCTGGGCGATCTCTTGAAACTTCAGTTTCTTCATCTGTCAAGCAGATTAAATTCTATCTATCTAATATGGCTGATGAGAGGAGCAAATGAGATGACTCATGGGAAGGCTGTAAAGCTCAATAGACACAAGGCATTAGGCTAAGCATTGCACCTGGATGAGCTGGGGCATTTTGTGTGATGTCCTAAGACAGCAATGAAGTGCTCACATATGAACTTCTGGGTGTATGATGCTCTTTTTCTATTTTTCATAGAAAGGGAAATTACTTTGCTTCGTGGCCTGGTGGTGTGCTTGTAGTATGGTATTTTAGAATTCTTTGGGACGGGGCCCTCTGGAAGCAAGAGGGTAGACTAGTTGACTTTCCCTTCTTGACAGCATCCCTAGACCCCCAAAATTTCTAAGGTGGAATCTTTCTTTCTTTTTTTTTTTTCTGGTGGTACTGGGTATGGAACCCAGGGGCATTCTATCTCAGAGCTATATCCCCAAACCTATTTTATTTGGAAACAGGGTCTCACTAAATTGCAGATGGCCTCGCTAAGTAGCTGAGGCTGGCTGTGAACCTGTGACCCTCCTGTCCCAGCCTCCCAAGTACTGGAATTACAAGCATGTGCCACCACGCCCAACTTATAATTTCTTTTTTAAGTAGTAACAGTTCTTTCCTTCCAAGACAGAGGGAAACTGAGCACATCTGCTCGACCTATGGTACATACAGAGTGAGATACTCCTCTAGGAGTCAAAGAGAGAGGGAAAGTGCTCTGCTGGTGGATATTCCAACATTAGGAACTTGATCCTCTAAAAAATAACATGTGTGGTCTCATGTTTCCCTGAGCTATGGAGTGTCTGCCCTGTGAGCTGCCCATCAGTCCCCTCTTTTCCAGTGCCCAGTGAGTCTTTTCTCCCCTTTCAGAGTTTTGTTTCACCCATCTGCCCTAAGGCTCAGCTGCAGGAACAGCGTGTTAATGGTTCTATTTATCATCTTGTTTGGCTGGCTCGGTCTCTCTGGGGATGGGTGCCAAAGGCCAAGGGAAGGAGTTGCGCTGAGGCTCTTGGGATCTCCTTGGGGCCTTGGAAAGTATATTTATTGGGAACCATGTCAATGTCCAAATAAAGGCAAATGGTTTAACACGACCATATGATGGCCGATGATGACATCAGTTGGAAATGATGTGTAGGAAGAATTTGTAATGACACAGAAAAATTGCTATAGTGTGATATGCCAAAGAAAGCAGGAAACAAACATTTATGTGAATATGTGTGCATGCAGAGAATGATAACTACAAAAGGAAAAGTATATAGAGCGTACCAGTCTGAGTACCAGTCTCAGAAAACCTGAGATAGCTAATATATTTAGCTGATAAGACAAAGGATTACTAGTTATTTCCCCTCCTCCCCTATGTTTTATATATTAACTATAACAAATCTTATTACATTATAAGATATTCTTTGAAGAAAGTCAATCTAGAAATAGCAAACCTTAGCACTGGTAGTGGTGGCACATGCCTATAATCCTAGTACTTGGGAGGATGAGATAGGAGGACTTGTATGTTTGAGGCCAGCCTCAGCAACAGTCATGGTTTGGATTTAGAATGTCTCCCCTAGCCCTGGTGGAAACAAGATGGCAATGTTGGAACCAGGACTTGGTTGCTAAGGAGGAGTCCCTGGGAGTATGGCCTTGGGGGTTCTATATGGTTCTCTCCTCCCCCCCCTTGCTGCTTTCTCTGCTCTGGTCCCCATTATGTGAGAGCAGAGCTTTGTGTGCTCTTTCTCTCTCTCTCCACTTCCTGTCACCATGTCTTGAGCTCTGCAGATGCCGGCCTCACATGGACTGAAGCCCCCAAACCTCCAAAACTATGAGCAAACAAATCTTCCTTCCTTTAAATTTGTGTGGTCAGTTGTTTTGGATTATACCAGTGAGGATGTTGACTGGGACAGCAACTTAGTAAGACCTGCAGGACCTTAGCAAGACCCTGTTTCAAAATAAAAAATAAAATTGGGCTGAGGGTGTAGCTCAGAGGTAGAATGCCCCTGGGTTCAACCCCAGTAGTCCCTACCAAAAAAAGAAAGAAAGAAAGAAAGAAAGAAAGAAAGAAAGAAAGAAAGAAAGAAAGAAAGAAAGAAAGAAAGAAGTAGCACACCTGTGTGCTGAGGACCATTCCCTACTCCCGCCACAGTTAAGGTAAGAACTACAGGAAGTGAAAGTCAAACTGAAAATCTCCCAATTGGAAAGACCATTTCCCATTGGATCATTTGAGTCTTCAGTACTTTGGGGTCATTACTGATATTTTCCTGGTAATTTCAGGATTAAAGTAGGTCTTTCAGTGCAAAAGAGGATATAGGATAGGAACATTATTACTAAGTGGAAGAGATGCTGCCATTGGGGTGAGATGATCCATCTTGGGGAAAATTGGCACAAGCAAATGGGCCCAGTGTCAGCCCTTGGCAACTGAAATTCCAGGAGAAAACTTAAACCCTTAATGCTGTAAGGTATGCATTGTATGTGATGGATTAATTTTTTTTCCTATGCACTGAGACCTGGACCAGTTACTTAGTATCTTTGGGTGTGCTATGGTTGGAATGTGTTCCCAAATTTCACTGCTGAAAACTTGATCTTCAATGTGGTGGTGTTGGAATATGGAGCCTATAGGGAGGAGTTTGGTCATGGGGTACTACCCTTATGAATGGATTAATGCTCTTATTGTAGGCATATGTTCCTTATACAAAGCCTAGTCCAGCCTTCTCTTACATGCATGCTTGTTCTTCTCTCTCTTTCTCTTTCTCCTCTCTTGCCCTTCTGCCTTCTGCCATGGGACATCATAGAAAGAAGGCCCTTGCTAATGTAGCTTCTTGATCTTAGACTTTCCAGCCTTCAGAAATGTGAGCCAAATAAATTTCTGATCATGGTATGTTACCCAGTCTGGTATTCTGTTGCAGCAGCACGAAACAGACTAAGAGGGGGATGGAGGAAATATTCCTTCTTACTTTCTGTAGAACTTAATTCTCTTGCAGAACCATGGTCAAGAAAAGGTGATGGTTTGTCTACAAGGACCTGCCCCTCCTTCGCTCTAGCTTCACAACTCTGGCTTCAGACGAGCAGGCCTGTGTCTGTGCAGCTGCAGACTTGGTATATCCAGACCCCTGCAGGTAATATACACACATATCCAGGCACTGGGCCCTCCAAAGAAGTGACTCTGGGAGTACCATGAGGATAGCAGCTCCCTCTCCTGCTCTATGTGTAGGATTCAGGGGGCGATCTGCTTGTAGCAAGTTCTCTAGGAGAGTTTTGTTACTTTATCAAGATCTAGAGGCTCATCTGTTACATGTCTCCAGGAATTTTAGGAAAGAATTCAGATGATGGGAGCAGAAGACCTCAGCTGGCTGCATACAGAACAAATTATTAACATCTTCTTTAGCCAGGTGTTGTGGTATGCACTCATGTAATCCCAGTGCTTGGGAGGCTGAGAGGAGGACCACAGATTCGAGACAAGCCTCAGCAACCTAGCAAGACCCTATTTCAAAATGAAAAATAAAACTGTGTGTGGTGGCACATGCCTGTAGTCCCAGTACTTGGAAAGCTAAACAGGAGAATCTCAGGTTTGAGGATAGACTCAATAATGTAGCAAGACTCTCTAACAACAACCTGTTTGAAAACAGAAAACAAAAAACTAGAGCTGGGGGTATAGTTCAGAGATAGAATGCCCCTGAGTTCATCTGCAGTACCACAAAAATAAATAAATAAAAATAAAAAGGGTTGGGAGTGTAGCTCAGAAATAGAATGCCCCTGAGTTCAATCCCCAATACTAAAATTAATTAATTAGTTAATTAATAATACTGCTAATAATATAATGATAATAATAATAAATATCCTCTTTTGGGCCTATCAATGGCTCCAAGGGTCCTAGGTGGACCTGAATTGAGTTAGGCTGAAAATGTTAGCCTGTAATCTCAGATCCCTACAGAGATGAACAAGAGAGGCCCATGGGAAGGAAAAAAAAAAAACAGAATAAGCTTAAACTGAAGGGAGAATATACGACGAAGCTTATCTCAACAAATCAGACCCAGAGAACAAATTTTGGACTGATTTCATTGGTTGTTTACAGAAACTGGAGGGGGAAAAATGGGTCACTGCCAAATCTCACCAAAATCATATTTTCAAATAGTTCCAGAAGAGTATAGTTGAATTCAGTGCTGCTGTAGATTCAATCAAGTTGGGTAAACATGGTATTTGCAAACTTTTCATCCTTCATTCATTCAACTGGCATTCATTAAGCCAGGTACTGTGTTCACTGCTGGGACGTGGGGGTGAATACAAGTGAAGTGTTGTCCTAGAGAAGTTTGGGAAAGGACAGGAACAGGCAAAGCTGAAGTGATGTGTTGTGGGTAGACGGTGTGTGAAGTGGCAGAAGCTGCAGATGTGAACATGCAGTACAGACTGGAGAGGTCAGGAAAGCTTTCTAGAAGGTTCCATTGAGCTGAGGCCTACTAAAGGAATAAGGAAGAGTTAGCGAGGCCTGGCATCCCAGTTATGGGTGATGGTAAGTTCAAAGGCGCCGAGGAAGTATGACAAAGCCCGGCACCCATGAAGAACCAATGGTCTGGTTTAATTGCAGAGAAGGGTAAAAGTCAAGGAGAAAAGTATCCGTAGCTTGAGAGATAGGGAGGCGCTGGGTCGCCAAGGGCCTTCTAAGCCATGCTAAGGAGTGTAAACTTGATCGTGGCAGCTATGTTGAGCAATTGATGACTTTCATGCGGGGAGTGTCAAGATCATGATTTCATTTTAAAATAAGACACTGGCAGCTGTGGGAGGAAGGATTGCGATGGTGTGAGAAGAGAAGCAGGGGAATCAGTTGGGAGGTCAGGACACTCTTCATGTTGACAGGTGATGTGGCTGGAAGTGACAGAAGTGGGAGAGAGAGGGGGGCAGAGTCAAGAGAGCTCACAGGGGTAGAATCAACAGGATTCTATCACCAGAACATTTGGAAACCCTGGGAGAGGGGTGAGAACTGGTTAAAACCTCAGGGTTATGACCTAGGTATCTGGTTAGATGGTGCTTCTAGTTACCAAGGTGTGGGATGCAGTAGGAAAAGAAGGTTTAGGGGTGGAGTGAGGTGACAATGATTAATTATTTTTAGGCTGGTAGAATTTGAGACACTTGAGGTGTCCAAGAGGCAACTGAGTGATCTAGAACGCAAAACAGAGATCTAGGCCAGAGATAGACACAGAGTGTGCAGCAGGGCTGGCTGAGGGCACCCAGGAAGACTGCCTGGGAAGGGGGAGCCCCGGGGAACAGTACATAGGCATTAAAGGAAGAACTGCTTTCAGAGGGAACGAGGAAGGAATAGCTAGAGAGATGAAAGGAAAGCCAGGCGAATGTGGTGTCTTGGCACTAAGGAAAATGAGTGTTTTAACAATGAGAAGGAGCTTAGTGTGGTGGTGCACACTTGTAATCCCAGTATTTGGGAGGCTGACACAGGAGGATCACAGGATTGTGGGCAGCCTCAGCTACTTAAGGGGGCCCTCTGTAACTTAGACCCTGTTTCAAAATAAAGATTAAAAAATAGGGCTGAGGGTGTAGCTTGGAAGTAGAATGTCCCTGGGTTCCATCCCCAGTACCAAAAAAAAAGGGGGGGGAGTTAAATACCTCAAGGTAAACAAACAGAATAAAGACCACAAAGTGTGCAGGGGATAAAGCAACAAGGTGGTCCCGGGATACCACATCAAGGTTGATATTGGTTGGTGTTGGTAAAGTGGAGACCGGGATAATGGTGAGTTACAGGCTGTTTCTTACAGCTCAGCTCTAAAGCAAAGGAGTGAAGGGGAGAACTGGACACAGTTGAGAGGAATCTTTTATTTATTTATTTATTTTCTGTTGTAAGAGATTGAACCCAGAGGCATTCTACCTTCAAGCTACACCCCCAGTCCGATTTTATTTCTTATTTGGAAACAGGGTCTTGCTAGGTAAATGAGAGTCTTACTACTTGCTGAGCCTGTCTTTGAACCTGCAATCCTCATGGCTCAGCCTCCCAAGTAGAGGGATTACAGGTGTGTGCCACCACACCCAGCTAGGATGGGATGTTTAAATAGAGCAAAGGTCCCTGTGGAGGCAGGAGAAGATGGAATCCAAAAAGTGAGTCGGGGTACTAGTCTGAGACAAGAAGAAGGTTATCTTTACCATGAGGTAAGAGAGGTGGGCGGAAGCTTGCATATACAGGTGTTTATGTATTTCAGGTGGCAGAAGAGGAAGGAATTTGAAGGCGTCCTCTCCCGATGGCTTCAAGTTTCTCAGTGAAATAGGAACCTAGATCATCTGTTAAGGGTGAAAAGGGAGATGGTGGGAGAAAAGGGTTCATAGGGCTGGGAGTGTAGCTCAGGGGTGTGCATTTGCTTAGCATGTGCAAGGTCCTGGGTTCAAACCCCAGAACCACCCAAAAAAGTGTGCAGGCAGTTATAAAGAAAGGTTAGTTTGGGGGATAACCTCTTGGGAGTGAGAGGTACATGTAGAGGTTTAGGGAGCAGCCTTGAGGGCTTAGCTGAAGTTATGGAATTTAATTCACAGAGGCACCAATATATACCCATGTGCTATTTTCTCCAGGTATGATTAGCAGCTTGGGTATAGAACAGAAATGCCAAATTGTTTATCTCATTCAGGCTGGGGGTGATGGCAGGTTGGGGAGGATTGAGAACAATATTGAGAATGACCAAAGGAAAATATAAACTAAAGAGGAAAATAAGTAAAACCAGAAAGGGCTGAATATTTAGTGGAAGAGAATTTGGTCTATGTTGGGAGTAAGTAAAAATAAGGATGGGAAGAGACCGTGAAGTGGGATATGCCTTAAGTCATCATCTTTGGGAAAGTTAGAGAGCCCCAGGGTAGAGGGATCTGATCTGGGCTTTAGTCAAGTGTCCAAATCTTTTTTTTTTTTTTTTTTTTTTTTTTGGACCAGGGATTGAAGCCAGTGGTATCCTACCCCTGAACTACATCCTCGGTCCTTTTTTTTTTTTTTTTTAAGGTACTAGGGATTGGACTCAGGTGCAGTCTACCTCTGAGCTATACTCCCAGCCCCTATTTTTTATTCTTTATTTTTAAACTGGGTCTCACTAAGTTGCAGAGTGCCTCACTAGGTAGCTGAGGCTGGCCGCAAACCTGGATCCTCCAGTCTCAGCCTCCCAGATGCTGGGATTACAAGCATGTGCCACCACGCCTGGCTATTCTTTATTTTGAAACAGGGTCTCACTAAATTGCTGAGGCTGGCCTCAAACTTGTGACCCTCCAGTCTTAGCCTCTCAAATACTGGGATTATAGGCATGGGCCAACATGCCTGGTGTCCAAATCTCAACAGAGTGGATCATGTGGACGGCAAGCAGAATACATTCAAAGGATGTGATGGCACTCTACTTGTTCTCAAAGATGGAGTTCTTTAGGAATAATAATAATGGCTATCAATTAAATGCCTACTGTTTACAAAGCACTGCAGTAGACCTTCAAACTTTTGATATCTGATTCTTGTAGAAACTCCTTAAATTAATACTATCATCCCTACTTACAAATAAAGAAATTAAAGTCTGTTAAGCAATCCCTACGACCCAGCATTTCCATTCCTAGGTACATACCAAACAGAAATGAAGTTGTAAGTACATCAAACATGGACAAAAATGTTCTTAGCAGCATTGTTTGTAATAGCTCAAAATGGGACACAGCCCAAATTTCCATTAACAGTGGAATAGATAAATAAATCTGTTACATATTCATACGATGGGATATTGCATAATAATGAAGGTTTAAAAATTCTACAGAATTTTTTTGAGGTCATGGTGGCACATGCTTGTAATCTCAGGACTTGGAAGGCTGTGAGAGGAGGATCACAGGTTCAAGGCTAGCCTCAGCAACTTAGCAAGGACCTCCCCAACGGAGTGACACGCTGTTCCAAAAATAAAAATAAGCTGGGTGTGGTAGTGCATGCTTGTAATCCCAGTACTTGGGAGGTTGAGAGAGGAAGATTGCAGGTTCAAGGGCAACCTCAGGAAGTAGTGAGACTTATCAACCTAGTGAGACCCTGTTTCAAAATAAGAATAAAATAGGGTTGGGAGTGTAGCTTGGAGGTAGAATGCCCCCAGTTCAATCCCTAGTACCACAATAAAATGAAATAAAATAAAATAGGGCTAGGGGTGTAGCTCAGAGGTAGAATGCCCCTAAGTTCAATACCCAATACAGAAAAAAAAAAAAAACAAACTACAGATGATAACATGGTTAAATCTCACAAACATAAAGTTGAGTATAAGAAGCCAGATATTGACACATACTATATGAGTCTATAAAATTTAAAAACAGGCAAGATTAATTTATGGGAGTGGAAGTCAGAGAGGGGTTACTTTCAGGGAGGGTACTTGTGGGGAAGGAGAATACAGTACTGCCATGTTGACAATGTCCTATTTTCTGCTGCTCACTTTGTGGTAATTTATGAAAATCTACACTTATGTTTTGTGCACATTTTTGTATTTTTTTTGTGTGTGTGGTACTGGGGATTATCCCCAACCCTTTTTATTTTTTCTTTTGAAATAGGATCTTTCTAAGTTACCCAGGCTAGTCTCAAACTTGTGATTCTCTTGTCTCAGCCTCCTGAGTACTAGAATTACAGGCTTGTGCCACCATGCCTGACTTTTTGTATATATTTTATATTTTATTAAAACACATATTAGAAAAAAATCAATTTTCAGGAAGTAAAAACGCAATATAGATAAGACATTTAAGAATAAAAATAAAAGAAAGCAAAGCTTATCAGTGTTAAATGCTTGTCTGAGACCACACAGCTGGTAAACAGTTAGGTTGCAAATGAGCCCCATGTCCCCTGGTTTGGCTGGCAGAGTCAGAGCTGGTCCTACCACACCAAGTGTCAGCAGGGTCCTGGAAAGGACCTGAGTGCTCCCTCCTTCTCCCTGAGCAGGGGTGGCCTTGGAGACAGAAGATTGATGTACAGGAGGTGAAAATCTACTGGATTTTCAAGCAGCTCTGGCAGTTGGTTGCCATCTGTTGACTGTTTGCAAGCCAGACTTCAGGTCCAGAAGTATTTTCATGCTTTCTCTACCCTCACCCAAGGAGCACTGAATATTTATTTTCCTTGTGACCTAAGCCTTAACTTCTGACTACTGTCATAACCTCTTAAGTTACTCCCCCTTCAAACCAGCTTACATATGGCTGCCAGTCATCTTCCCAGAGGATGCTTTGCACATGTTAACAGATAGGAGACCAACCTTACCTCCTCTCACCACCCTTAATCAACCTGACTGCAACAGTGCCCAGCCCCACTGCCTTCCCTCCTCCTATGCAGGTGACAGCCAGCTGCTAAGGCCGACCTCTCAACTCCAGTGCATTCCATCCCTTCCTGTCGCATTTCCTGGTGCCATCAGTTTTCTTCCTGGCCAGGCTTGGCGGCACACACCTGCAATCCCAGTATTCGTGAGGCTGAGACAGGAGGATCGCAGGTTTGAGGACAGCCTCAGCAACTTAGCAAGGCTTATAGCAACCTAATGAGACCCTGTTTAAAAAAAAAAAAAAGTCGGGGGGAGGGGTGTCCCTCAGAGGTAGACTGCTCCTGAGTTAAATACCCAGTACCAAAGAGGAAAAAAAAATTTTTTTTTTCCTTTCTACTGAATTATCCCTATCGGCATGGAAATATGCAATAATATTGCCTGTCTTTAAAATTCTCCCTGATTTGACATTTCCCTCCAGTCTTTTTGCTTCCCATTAGAATAAAACTGAGATGAGAGACAGGAGGGGAGTTGTCTATACTCTATCTCCAATCCTTATCCACTATTCCCCCCACTGAAATAGTGTGTGTGTGGGGGGGAGGGGGTTACTGGGGATGGAACCCAGGGGCATTCTACCTCCGAGCTACATCCCCAGACTGATTTTATTCTTTTGTTTGGAAACAGGGTCTTACTAAGTTGCAGAGGGCCTCGCTAAGTTACTGAGGCTGGCCAGAACCTGTGATCCTCCTGTCTCCGCCTCCCAAGACCTGGGATTACAAGCGTGTTCCACCACGCCTGGCTGAAATAATTTTTGTTTAGGCTCCAAAGGCTTCTATCTTACTAGTCACTAAAGTTGATTCTCTGTCCTCATCTTATTAAACCTCTCAGCAAGAACAGACACTGTGGAGAACTCTGTTCCTTGAAGCCCATTTTTCTCTTAATTTTGTAAAACCACTGCGTTTCCTCCCACCTCAGTCCCTTCATTGGCTCCATATCCTCTTCCAATGCCTGCATGTTGGTGTAATGAAGGGCTCGCTCCTTGGCCTTTTGCTTTTCTTCATCTACCTCCACTCCCTACGTGGCCTCTTTCAGGCTCATGACTTTAAATATCATCTATCTACTAATCATCTATATACAATTTAATCTCCTGCCCCATCTCCTTGCTGAGCCCCAGACTTATATACTTCCTGTCCACCCAACATTTCCACTGGGGAGGAGAGTATCTAATAAGCATAGCCAACTTAATTTGTTCAAATATAAATTCTTCTTTTTTTGAGGGGATGGTGTTGGAAAATGAACCCAGGAGCATTCTACCTCTGAACTATACCCCAACCCTATTTTATTTTATTTGGAAACAGGGTCTTGCTAAGTGCTAAGAGCCTCACTAAGTTGCTGAGGCTGGTTTTTAACCTATGATTTTCCCATCTGAGCCTCCCAAGTACTAAGATTACAGGTATGTGCCACCATGCCTGGCAACTTCTCTGCTGCTTACCATCTCAGTAAATGACATCAAATTCACCCACTGGCTCAGGCAGGACTGGTCACCCTGACTCCTCTCTTCTCCCCAATACATCAGCCAGCCCTTCCAACTACCTTTAAAGTATTTCCAGAATCTTCCAATGTAATCAAACCATCCTTGAGCTCTCCTGAGTGGCTGCAACACACTTCTAACTGGTTTCCCTTCTCCCCTCTCTTACTTCCTGCAGTTTATTCACGTAAAAGCTGGCAGAATGGGCCTTTCTAAAACAACTCACATCTCATCTCTCCCTTACTACAAACCCCTCAATGACTTCTCATCACACTTGGACTAAAAATCCAAAATCCAATTTGGAGATATAGTTCAGCGGTACAGTACTTGCCTAGTGGGTCTCTGCTTCATCCTCGACACTAAAAATAAAAGTCCAAACTCCTCTGATGCCCCCAAAGGGCCCTGCAGTATCTGAACCCTGTTTCCTTCTGGGGCCTTATCTCCTCCAGTGACTGCCCCCCCCAGCTCACTCTGGTTCAGTTACACTGGCCTGGAGTTTCCTCTGATACATAAACTGCTCCTTCCTCAGGGCTTTTGTGTGTGGTACTGTCCTCTCTGCTCGAAAAGCTCTTTCTCCTGTCTTTCCCATGACTGGCTCCATTCCAAACTCTACTCAAATGTCACCTCTCTGGTGGAAAAGACACTGACTATCTTGCTGGAAATGGTCCCTCACCAATATATGGTTAGACATATACTCTTTCCTTAAATGGCATTACTTTTCTTTATAACACATACATGTTATTTGTCTATGATGCTACAGGTGATCTATGATCTATATATGCATGTAGGTACATGTATTGTCTCTCTGGCCCACCAGAACTTACAGAATCTCTCTGAGGGCAAGGATCTTGTCTGTCTTATTCACTACTCTATCCTGGCATTTAGAAAGTGTCTAATATAATAGAAGATCACTAAATAGTTCAGGAAATAATGGTTTAATAGCGTCATCCTTACTCCTTGTAAATATAAAACATGATTCATGAATCTTGTGTATAAAGAGAATAAAGAGGCAGCTCGGGATTAGAACCTATGATTAGCATGCAGGAGGCCCTGGGTTTCATCCCTAGCATGAGAGAGACAGAAAGAGAGGGGGGGGGAATGAATATGAAAATATATGGGGATGAATGAAGTGGCTGGGAGTAAAAGGAAGGGAAAAACAAATATTCATGAGCCCTTAATTCTGGATTTCCAACCTAGCACACTTCTTGGCACCTTATGTGGATTAGTAGTAGTAGTAGTAGTACTGGGAATTGAATCCAGGGGCATCCTACCTCTGAGCCATACCCCCAGACCTATTTTATTTTGAAACAGAGTCTCACTGAACTGAAGAGGGCCTTGCTAAGTTGCTGAGACTGGCCTCGCCTCGAACCTGGGATCCTCCTGTCTCAGTCTTGCAAGTTCTGAGATTACAGCTATGCGCCACCATGCCTGGCTTTGTGTGGATGATTTTATTTAAACCTCACAACTATCCTATGACCAAGCATTGCAATTTCCATTTTATAGATGGGGAACCTCGGGCTCAGAGAGGTAAAGTAACTTACTCAGCTCACACGCAAGTAACTGGCAGGGCAGGATGGGAATTGAGGTCTAGCTGGTGTCTGAAGAGACTAGTCTACCACTAGACTCAGTACATTCTGCACCTGGAGCTTCACCTGGAAGTTCTGTCCTGAGGTTGTTCACCTCTCACCTGCCGGACACAGGAGGCAGGTTTGCTGGTTTGATCAAAAGCAAGGGCCGATGAAGCCACAACCTGAAGAAGCCTGTGGGTCCTGCGTGAGGGCAGGCAGGTGATGGGAGGAGAGGGTGGAGGGTGTGGGGCAGCAGGCCTTTCTATTCCTAGCTGTTTGTAAACAGTGTCCTGACGACCTGGCTCGGCCTTTCTGCAGTGGACCCCAGAGATAGCTGAAGCCAACTTCTCCCAAAGCAGCCTTGGCTTTTCTGAGATCTTGATGGAGTGGAAGGTTGCAGACAAGGAGAACTCTCTGGTTCTGAAACCTCTCCCTTGACTACCTTTCCTCTGCCATTTTTCCATCCTAGGAACTCAGCTTGGGCCCTTGAGGTTGGGGCATAAAATAAATTAGGCAGAGACTCCAAGAAATCAGGTGACTGGAGCCTGGCAATAAGTAATTAAATAAGTCTTGCCTTCTTCCTTAAAGTTAGCTCCTTGCTGTTCTCTTTCCCCTTCTCCCTCTCCTTTTCTTTTTCTTTTTTTTTTTTTTTTTTTTTTTTTTTTTGCGGTACTGGGGATTGAACTCAGGGGCATTCTACCTCCAAGCTATACCCCCAGCCCTATTTTTTTTTTATTCTTTATTTTGAAACCGGGTCTCACTAGGTTGCGGAGTGCCTCACTAAGTAGCTGAAGCGGGCCGCGAACCCAGATCCTCCGGACTCAGCCTCCCGAATGCTGGAATTACAAGCGTGCGCCACCACGCCCGGCTTCTCCCTCTCCTTTTCTATCATTCTTTCATTCCTACCTCATGGGAGATTTAGAAATGTTGATTTGGCATATATGCATATATAATGTGTGAAGAATTTAAAATGAGGACACTTCATTCCTCTCATGTGCTAAACATTCTTAAGACCTCATCCTATTTAATTCCCACAGTAACCTTTCAAGGGTAATTTTATCATTCCCATTTAACAGGTAACGGAGCCTCAGGAAGCTGTGCTACCGAGATTGCATTGATAATACCCTTGGCACCCAAAGGTGCTCAATAAAGTTAATGTTCTTCCTTTCTTACACAACTTACTCAAGTTCCGCTGGATTGTAAGGGGCAGAAGCAGAATTCAAACCTGACCTATCTGATTCTAAGTACCCATGGGCTTTCTATCTCACCACACTATCCTGATGCTAAGAAGCCCTGAAGGGAAACTGATACTCTGGATCCAGACCACTTCTTTTTGCTACTTATGCCAAGAATGGTCTAATACACCACAATCTAATCTGGAAAGGGCTGTGTGCTAGGCATGGTTCAGGACTATCCTTGTTTACCCAACTTGGCAGGGATGGGAATATCGACTTCTCTCCCCCTGTGCCCACTTCATTGTGTTTTGTTGCTGTTCTTGCTCTGTGTGTGTGTGTGTGCGTGTGTACTTGTACACATGTGTGTAGGTTGTACTTGATTCAAGGCTTTGCTCACTCGGGGCTCAACTAACATGGTCTATGCTAACATATATGCTATCATGGTCTGATACCACTACTTCATAGTCATTCGGAGGAGAGAGAGAGAGACTAGGGGAAGTCAGACAAGTTAGACCAGCGCTCACCTTCCTGTCCCAGCCTGGGGGCCGTGACCCTACCCCACAAAGCCTGAAGCCTCCGGCTTTCTGTGATGCTGGCAGCAACCTCCCCTTGGTAAGTGGTTCTCATACCCCACCTCTACGGGGGGATCTCCCACCATCCCCCTTTCACTGTTTAGCCATTTTTACAAATACTTCTTAGCTGGGTGCAGTGGTGCCTGCTGGCAATCACAATGCTTGGGAGGCTGAAACAAGGATTGCAGGTTCAAGGCCGGCCTCAGCAACAAGTACTTATTTGTCTTGTCCTCCCTATCACATTTCCCACCCAGACATGCTTTTATATCTTCTGTCCCCACAAAGAGATGCCTCACTTGCCCAAAATTCTTTAAGTTAAATATTATCTACATACAGAAGAAAAACTTCTGTGAGTTACAATAATACCTAAACACCTATGGATCCTACTGCCTAGTTGAAGAAACAGCTGTTTTGCCAAACTCTGGATGGAAGCAGCTTTCAAATTCCAGAAGAGATTTTTAACTTGTTTAGCCCTCTCTGGGTGCCTGCTCTTGCCTCCCAGGTCAACAGGCCCCCATCACCTCTTCTGCCCTCTCCACCCTGGCCTCCAGGGCTATTTTGGGTGTGTACCAGTCAGGGTTAATCTCTTTAAGCAGTGAGCCGTGCTGCCCAGTGTGCTCCCAACCAGCTCAGCTCTCTGCAAAGGGCATTCTGAGGGTTGGTGCCATGGAGCATTGGTGCTCCCATCCCTACAGTGATACCACGGGCACCCAGCCGTGAACCAGGACTGGTGGGGGAGGAGCTGCTGAGGCTGTGCTGACAACAAGGGGCTCAGACCCAGCAGTGGGGTGCCTGGGGTTCTCC
Organism: Graphiurus murinus; assembly: GCA_004027655.1. NCBI lineage: Eukaryota > Metazoa > Chordata > Mammalia > Rodentia > Gliridae > Graphiurus > Graphiurus murinus. The sequence goes on from PVLC010025108.1 coordinate 15,586, forward strand.
TCTCCAGTGTACCTCTAGGGAGAGTCTGTTAGGAGCTTCCTTCGCCCCCCAGCTCAACTGCCCCTGCCCCTGAGCCGCCACTGCTGCTGGCTGTGTACAGGTGCTAATCCTCAGCCCCTGCAACTCTAGGGAGAAGGGGGAGGCTGGCTGGAGATTTTCTTTCCCACTGGGGAAGGAAAGAGAATGCATGGGTTGACCTGTTGGGATCTGGTTCCTGAAACCTGAGCCAAGGACAGGCGTTTCACTGAACTGTTGGCTGCACACTTGCGCAGTGGCTTTGTCTTCCACCTGGGCCAAAAGAGAATTCCCAGAGGATGGAGGATGCATTCGGCAAAGTGGTCTGCCCCTTTAAAGGGAGGGCGAGAAGTTAGGGTCAGTTCTGCCAGGCCCCACCTCCAGCCTCACCCTGCCTTGCTGCTAGATTCTTTTAATCTCCTGAGTAAGTTAACATTTACCCTCCAGAGTCCTGAATGTTGGTGAGGGAGAGAACCAGAAAAACAGATCATTACAAAAAAGACCAGCCCGGCGTGTAGGCCAGGAGTAGAGCATGGACTTAGGATGCTAAAGGCCCTGGTTTCTATCCCCAGTACTACAGTCAACCAATTAATAAAAATGATGTCCTATGGTGAGACAAAGAGAGCCTGGAGTGCTCAGATGAGATGCCTAACATTGCTGGGGGCCAGGGAAGCCTACCCAGAGGTAGTGTTATCTGAGATGGGAAGGAAAAGTAAGAGGTGATCTGGAACAAGCATGGGGGAATATTCCCAAAGAGGGTGGTAAGCAATTCAGAAGATCCCTGGAGTATTTTATCCCACCCAGGGAGAAGCAGCCAAGTCCCTTCCATAGTCTACTTAACCTAGCATGACAGTATAAACCTTCCCTCCTCGGGAAAAGCCCACATGGGCCTCACTCCCACTCTTTTTTTTTTTTTTTTTTTTTTTTTTTTTTTTTTTTTTGCAGTACTGGGGATTGAACTCAGGGGCATTCTACCTTCGAGCTATACCCCCAGCCCCATTTTTTATTCTTTATTTTGAAACCAGGTCTCACTAAGTTTCAGAATGCCATGCCTCACTAGGTAGCTGAGGCTGGCCGCGAACCCGGATCCTCCGGTTTCAGCCTCCCAAATGCTGGGATTACAAGCATGCGCCACCATGCCCGGCTCACTCCCACTCTTGGTTTCTATTTATTTTTTTTAATTATGGAAAATTTCAAACATACACAAAAGTAGAGAAAATAGTGTAATGAACACCCAAGTGGATCTGTCATGCAGCATCAGCTTCAACAATCATTAACTTGTGATTAATCTTGTTTCATCCATACTTCTACCCTGTTCTTTTTTATTTTTGTACTGGGGATTGAACCCAGGGGCATTCTACCTCCAAGCTACACCCCCAGTCCTTTTTTATTTTTCAACAGGGTCTCAGTTACTGAGGCTGGTCTCAAACCTGTGATCCTCTTGTCTCAGCCTCCCAAGTACTGGGATTTTAGGTGTGTATCATCATGCCTGGCTCCACCCTGATCATTTTAAATAATATTCTCTAATCTGATCAATTTTGTCCATAAATATTTCTGTATTTATGTCTATAAGTATCATTTAAAAATTAGGCCCACACAGTATCACACCTAAAAGGGATTGACAAAAATGCCTTAATACCACCCAATACATTTCCCTAATCCACACTTGGTTTTAGTAGTTAGGAACCCGCTCAGGGGGTCGAGGAGATGAGCCATCTGCCAGACAACGTGAGAGCTATTGCTCCTGTGGCCACATAGGAGCATTTCGGTCACTGATCTGCAGCACCTCTCTGGTTGTTCTACACATACACATCTTGTGACCCTGACTTATAAATTCTGTACAGGGAAGACTGGCATCACTATCCCTTTTTTTGCACCCTAATGTGGCAGAGAGTAGGAAACATCCATCTCAAAGTCAGAATCCGTATAATGTGAATAAAAATGCCTGTCTCCCAAGACTTGTGAGGCTTAGATAAAAGAGAGGGTGGCTACATCCCACATGTAGAAGGTTCTCGGCTAATGCTCACCTTGCTGCCCTTTCAGGCTCCACTACTTTCCTGTTCCTCATGGGTAGGAAGGCCTCCGCAGAGGCTGCCGCCAGCCTGGCAGCCGGGAGCTGCATCCACCATTCTGTGGCTGTGGTGTTAGGTGTCCCCACCCTGAGCACCCAGGCTTTGCTTGTTTGCTCTGGCCACTAACTGAACTGACATATGTGACCTGCACAGCCCTCAGAAATGAGGGAAGGCAGGGGATGCATAGATTTGCTTTTGACTCATGTCACCAATTTCTGGGTTCCTTGACCCAAATGAGTCGATGATTCCATAGATGCCATTTACTGAGTACTTACTATATGCCTCTTAGTTTTCATGACCATCCCATGAGGTGGGTACTGTTATCCCCAACACTTAGGTAACTTGAGAGTTACTTAGCAATATGAACAGTAAGAGGCACTAGTACTCACACCAGGTTTTTCTGATACTTAAATCCGAGTCCTTGACTCCACACTCACTATTTTGGTAATGGTGCTAAAGAGGCACCATTAGGGTTCATTCCCATTCACTCAGATTTACAGCGATGACTTCTGCCTGTCATGCAGCATATATCCTGAACCCTAGCCAGTAATTATGCCAATGTGGGCCCTTGGACTGCAAGAAGAAGAACAGGTGAACTGGGACAGCCTATCTCCAAGGGAGACAAATGGCCCTAAAGGCAGCTCCTTATACTGAGGATGAGTGTATGCGTGTGCGTACACACCCTCCTCTATTCCCTAACTCAGGCTGTCTTCAGAACTAAGTGTGGTCCTGGCAGGGGGAGGTGGGGCAGGAGAGGAAAGGCAGGCCATGATATTAGCAGGCTGAGCAGAAAAGCTGAGAATAGAAGTTCTAGATGAATGAGAGTCACTAGCCCTCTCTGTGGCCCAAACATCTCTATGGTTATGCATGTTCTGTTTAGGGCTTGGGGTGTAGCTCAGTGGCAGAACACTTTTCTGGCATGCACAAGGCCTTGGGTTTAATCCCTAGTTACTGCAATTAAGAAAAAAAATCCTCCAGAAACCACTGGCCGCAAGGCAGCCCTGGGCCCAGAGCCTGCAGACTGGAGTCAGGGAAGAGGATGGCCAAGCTCCAGGGTCCAAAGTGGGCACCACAGGTGCAGCCTTTGGCTACATTTCACTTCTTTCTGTATGTTTCCTGATCACTTTCCTGAGGTGCCAGGCCCTCAAAGTGAGGCCTATCATTTTTTCAATAAATGTTTTGGCTATTTTTTTTATCATTATCAGAGCTGCATCAGGAGCAACCACATTGCCCACAGGATAGCAATTCCTGAGCCCCCTGGCTTCCCACATTCTCTCTTCTTGGCAATGCCTTAGATATGAGTGCGAGGGGGTGGTAGGGACAGAGTTCCAGCTCCTTCGCTTACTGCACCTCCAGCCCTCCTCCTCGTTTCCTATCTCTACTCTCAAGAGTCAGGGTCATGTCTGCCAGCATGCTCTGACCAGCCATCAACACAATTTCACACTACCCAGCCAGGTATTCGAAGTAACTTTCAGTGGATAATATTCCTGTTCTCAGTTCCTCCGTAGGAATGAAGTTGCCATTTGATACTCTGTGCCGCGGTTTCCCCAGAAGTAAAACAAAGGGCAAGAATCGAGATTGAACTTTTTCTTGCAAGAATTCACCAGTGATGGATAATGTACAAGAGATATGGCTGGGTAGAAGAGAGCTAGGATGGAGACTTAGAGTAGTTTCCCCACTGAACACTCTTTTCCATGGACAAAAAGGCCCCCATAAAGTCACACCCAGTCAGAAGCTAGTTTAGTTTGACCAAAGGAAACTCAGGTGTGAAAATTGTAGAGAAAAAGAATACCTCCACACCATTCCAGGAAACAGAAAGCAAATTGTGCTTCAGCTCATCCTGGATGTGGGCAGATGCTTCCAAACAGCCACTGCTTTTCCTTCCTTGGTCCTCTCCTGCTCCCCTAGCAAAACGGGCTTGCTAACTTCTAAAGGGCTTAATGGCAAAAAGGGGGAAGTTCACTCAAGAGGCTCCTCTGGAGAGTGGAAAGAGAGAAAAAGCGTGGGGGGGGGGAGAGGGAGGGAAGGAGGGAAGGAGGGACGGAGGGACAGAGGGAGGGAGGAAGGGAGGGAGGGAGGAAGGGAGGTCCTTACCTTTCCTGGGAATAAATGGAAGCGATCAAGTTAAGACATGCACCAGCCCACAGACCCCTGGCCTCTCCGTCATTGCTTTGGGAAGCCCGTCTTCCCCACCTTGAGCTTCTTCAAATGTCCATGTGCTATGAGAAGCCCGTAGGGTCAGGTGAAAAATGAATCTTTCTCCTGTAAGAGTTTAGCCTTCTCTTCCTGAGTAGCTGGAGGAGACTGCCAGTATTGTTCTATTCTTTTGCCCCTCATCACTATAGGATGAGATGAATTTGAAGGAAAAAAAAAAAAAAAAACCAAAAAAACAGATGTCTAGGGACCAGGATGGAGTCAACATGACAATGAATGCTTCAAGGACACCACCCAGCTCCCATTTTACTAGTAGCTCTGTTTGATTATGTTGTGTTCTTTCAACATATCCTATTTCTGCTTATAAAATAGAAGTTAGAAGCTGGGCATGGTGGTGCACCCGTGTAATCCCAGTACTTGGGAGGCTGAGAAAGGAAGATCGCAGGTTTGAGGAGAGCCTCAGCAAGTACTGAGACTCTTATCAACCTAGTAAGACCCTGTTTCAAAATTAAAATAGGGCTGGAGGTATAGCTTGGAGGTAGAATGCCCTTGTATTGGATCTCCAGAACCACAAAAACAAACAAACAGAAGTTAGGGGCAAGAGATTCACACTACTAGCTTAGTGGATAATAGATAGTTCTGAAACATTCAATCCCTTGCCAAGGAGACCTATTCTTCTAAGGAAAGAAGCACCGTAGTCATGGAGTCAGGGTCCCCGGCCCTCCCTCCTTCCCTCAGGGTGTGTCACTCACATCCATGGACATCTCCCTCTGCATAAGTTTCTTGGTCTCCTTTTCGCAGAAGTTGAGCATAGCCTCCCGGTTGTACACGCCTGTGGATGGTTTGTCTGTCACGTTCCTCTGCCGCAACCCCACAGGAATGCTCCCATCAGGGTCCACCACGTCCAGCTCCTTCTCCAGCTCCTCCATCTCCTCTGGGGACAGGGTGGACAGCAGGCTGTCGATGTCAGGGTCTTCACTCACCTGCCGGCGATACTTGGCTACCTTTGACATGTTGGCAAAGTGGGCTGCAGCTCTTGTTGGGGGGAGAGGAGTGCAGGTGGGCGGGCAGGGAAGGAGCAGTGGATGGAGTAAAGTGGCCTTGGGAGCAAACCCCCAACTGGTCAAGGACGGCAGCTCCCCAGCCCTGCCTTGCTACAGGTGCTCAGCGGCGGCAGCCCAGCAGCCTCCCAGCAGTCCAAAGCTAGAGGACCCTGCCTGGTCTAACCAGCGGCCAATAAGACCTGACAACTACCCGCCCCCCAGAGGAGGAGCCAATCCCCAAGCCCGGGGCGGGCCTGCCTCACTGTCAGAGCTGTTTGAAACTTGAGGACATTCCAGGGAATCTTGGAGCGCTGCGTGACCAAATTTAGTACAGAGCAGTTTAGCCTTTTAAAGACAAGGGGACCACGCAATGAGAAAAAGATACAAAAATGTGGAGGCTGGCAGAAGGACCACAGCCACGGAGAGCCAGGACAACGGAACGAGGCTGGGGGCTAGGGGAGCTCAGGACTGGCCAGCCCCAGGCATGCTCCGTGCAAGCACACATCTTACTTTTTTACCACTGCACAGATGTCGGATGTCGCTGTGCCCAGTGCACGGTTCAGTGACTCCTTTCAACTGTATTTGGTATTGTTCAGGGGGACTGCCCGGTGTTTACAGCCCCAGGAAAGACACTCAATTCAAGATGAGGGGCTACCTAGCCACCTGCTATCCATTCTCTTTTGCCAAGGAGAACCTGAATGCTGAGCATCAGAGGCTCAGACCTCCGTGTGTGTGTGTGTGTGTGTGTGTGTGTGTGTGTGTGTGTGTGTGAGAGAGAGAGAGAGAGAGAGAGAGAGTGAAAATAAATTTTCACTGTACATCAAAATTGAAAACTGGAGCCGGGCGTGGTGGCGCACGCTTGTAATCCCAGCATTCGGGAGGCTGAGACCGGAGGATCCGAGTTCGAGGCCAGCCTCAGCTACATAGTGAGGCACTCCACAACTTAGCAAGACCTGGTTTCAAAATAAAGAATAAAAAATAGGGCTGTGGCTGTAGCTCGGAGGTAGAATGCCCCTGAGTTCAATCCCTAGTACCACCAAAAAAAAAAAAAAAAAAGAAAACTGGAAGGTTCTTTGAGGAAGAGAGTAGGATATGGGGGAAGGGGAAAAAAATTTTTTTTAACTGAAGATTAAACTCAGGGGCATCCTACCTCTGAGCTATACTCCCAGCCCTTTTTACTTTTTCAGTTTTGAAACAAGGTCTTACTAAATTGTTGAGGCTGGCTGGCCTGGAATCTGTGATCCTCCTGTCTCAGCCTCCCAAGTACTGAGATTACAGGCATCCACCACAATGCTGGGCTGGGAAACTCTTAAAGGGCTGCCAGTTTCTATGAGGCCCCAAAGTTCTGAGGAAGAGGATTCAAACTTCCCCCTCCTCTACTTCTTCCTCTGCTGGGGCTTCTGTAGACAGACCTCCTTTGGGAGCTTTGGGGAGGAGCCAGCACATTGCCACCCACACAAAAATCCAGAGCACGATTTAGCATGTCTTTAGGGAAACACAATTCTGGGCCATTGGAAGAGATACTATTGCAACAGGTTTGGCTTGTTTCATAGAAGGGCTTTCCACTGCTCATCCATCAAGCTGCCCTGCGCAAGTCACAGAGACATTCAATCTCTTGCCCCCCTCCCTCCTGCCACAAAATCCCTTCTAGAAGCCCTGGTGTAAACCATCAGGGTAGATGCTTCGATCTTTCCTGGCTTCTTTCCATTCTAAGCTAGAGACAGTCACTTGATCAGCATTTGCTGAGTTCAGGGATCGTCTGGGACTAAAACTTGGCCATGGAATTTAATGCCCACTGGTCCAGCTTTAGGTTAAAAAGGTGCTCACTGGTGGGACTGGGAGACAGAGGGAGGCAGACAGACAGAGAGGGAGAGTGGAAGAGGGCTTAAAGAACTTCAGAGGTTTCACTTTAAGAGTCAGCGATCACAAGTCAGTCAGTCAGCAAGCATATGTTTATTGACTCTCTACTATGTAACAGGCATTACTCTTAGAGCAGGGGATATAACTAAAGATGCAAATATGTATGGTTTCTGCCATTTTAGAGCCTATAGTGCATCAGTAAATATAGTTATTAAACAAATAATAACAAGTAATACATTAAGTAATAAAAATCTACAAAATGCCTCCAAATTCCAGGCGTGGTGGCACAAGCCTATAATTCCAGTACTTGGGAGGCTGAGACAGGAAGATTGTAGGTTTGAGGCCAGCCTCAGCAACTTAGTGAGGCCCACAGAGATTTAGTAAAATCCTGTTTCAAAATAAAATAAGACTAGAGGTATAGCTCAGAGGTAGAAGGTCCTTGTACCACAAAACAAACACCTTCCCCCCCCCCAAAAAAAAAGAAAATCCTGCCTCCAAAGAGAAATACAGAACTATGAGAAAAATACAACAAAGGAGGCTGGACAGTCATACGGCGGAACAGGTGGGAGCTTGCATTCTTAAGGCGAACAGACTGGCATTAGGTCCTGGTATTGCTATTTTCTAGCCATGTGACTTTGTGGGCAAATTATCCTTTTCTCTGAGACCTGGCTTCTTCTCCATCTGTAAAATAAGAACAACAACTATATGCACTTTGTAGGGTTGTTGTGAACATTAAGTTGTCATACACATGAAAATATTTACCTAATACAAGGTAAACACAATACTTACTAGGAATTTTTATAATTATTTATACTTACTCTTATCCTGGAGTCTCTTCTTTGTTTTTTGTTTTTAATTATTTTTCAGCATGGATTTTTATACGTTTCTTGAGTACAACAGGGTTACATAGATATTTATGACATATCAATCATTGTCAGAACACAAATAGCACCACTTCTTCATTTTACACATATAGCCCACATTCTTAACATAGCCTGGTCAAGCAAATTTTCTAGAGTCGTAAAACCATAACCCTTTAGGGTCATATATTTACTTTCTAAGAAGTGGAAGGGTCTTTCAACTACGCATCTTAGGAGCAATTTCCAGACTTTGAAACGCTGATGTAGCCATAGCAGAAGAGTCAGTATAATTACTCATATACGCAGATAGCAACTGCCTGGGGGGAGAGGGCCCAGCTGGGCTCCCACAATTCCCCCGTT
>PVLC010025109.1:0-23973 GCA_004027655.1 Graphiurus murinus
ATTGATATTGTATCCAGACATTTTGCAGACTATTGATCAGTTCGATAAGCTTTTTGATTGAGTAGGTTGGGTCTTCTAAGTATAGAATCATGTCATCTGCAAAAATGGATAGTTTTAGTTCTTCTTTTCCTATTTGTATACCTTTGATTTCTTTCTCTTGCCTTATTGCTCTGGCTAGAGTCTCAAGTACTATATTGAACAGAAGTGGTGATAATGGACACCCTTGTCTTGTTCCTATTTTTAGTGGGAACTCCTGCAGGTTTTCTCCACTTAATATGATTGGCTGTGGGCCTATTGTATATTGCCTTTATGATGTTGAGGTATGTTTCTTCTATTCCAATTCTCTCCAGTACTTTTAGCATGAATGGGTGTTGGACTGTATAAAATGCTTTTTTAGCATCTACTGAAATGATGATGTGGTTTTTTTCTTTGTGTTTATGTGGTGAATTGCATGGATTGTTTTCTCTATGTTGAATCAGGCTTGCAACTGACTTGGTCATAGTGTATAATTTTCTTGATGTGATTTTGAATGTACATTGCTAATAGTTTGTTTAGCTGTTTTGCATCTAAATTCATCACCAATATAGGCCTATGGTTTTCTTTTATTGAACTGTCTTTATTTGGATTGGGTATTAATGTGATGTTGGTTTTATCGAATGTGTTTGGGAGAGTCCTGTTTCTTTCTATTTCATGAAATAGATTGAGGAGTATTAGGATTACCTCTTCTATAAAGGGTTTATAAAATTAACTTGGAAAACCATCTGTCCCAAGGCTTTTGTTTGATGGTAAACTCTTTATTGCTGCTTCTATCTTTTTGATTGCTATTGGTTGGTTTAAGTTTTCTATATCTTCTTCACTCAGTTTAGGAAGGTTGTATTTGCCTAGAAATTTGTCAATTTCTTCTAGAGCTTCCATTTTGTTGGAGTATAGTTTTACAAAGTAGTTTCTGATGATCCTTGGGATTTCCACATTGTCAATGCTAATATCACCTTTTTGTGTCTTATTTTGGTAATAGGTTGATTCTTCTCATTCTTTTGGTTAGGTTGGCTAATAGTTTATCTATCTTGGTTTTTTTTTGTTGTTGTTTTGTTTTGTTTTGTTTTGTTTTGTTTTGAGAAACCAGCTTTTGGTTTTCCTGATTTTCTGTATTTCTTATTCTATACGTCATTAACTTCTGCTCTGATTTTAATAATTTCCTGTCTTTTACTGGCTTTCAGGCTAGACTGTTCTTGTTTTTCTTTTTCTTTTTTAATTTAATTTAATTAATTTATTTATTTTTCGCAGTACTGGGTATTGAACTCAGGAGCATTCTACCGCAAAGCTACACCCCCAGTCCTATTTTTTATTCTTTATTTTGAAACAGCATCTCACTAAGTTGAGGAGGACCTCACTAAGTAGCTGAGACTGGCTGCAAACCTGGACACTCCAGTCTCAGCCTCTCAAATACTGGGATTACAAGAGTGTGCCACCACCCCAGCTTGTTCTTGTTTTTCAATGGCTATGAGCTGTGTCATTAGATTATTTATTTGGTGATTTTCTGTTCTTCTTATGTAGGCACTCAGTGCTATAAAATTTCTTCTTAATACTGCCTTCAAGATATCCCAGAGGTTTTGATATGTTCTGTCTCTGTTTTCTTTTGTTTCTAGGAAATTTAAAATTTCTTCCCCTACTTCTTCTATGACCCATTCTTCATTCAGCAGTGTGGTGTTCAGTCTCCATGTGTTTACATGCTTACTCTGGGTCTTCTTACAGTTAATATCTAGTTTTATTCCATTGTGGTCTGAAAAGATGCAGGGAATTATGTTATTCTTTTTTCCCTCGCTTTGTGGCCCAGAATGTCATATATTTTGGAGAAGGTTCCAAGGGCAACTGAGAAAAATGTGAATTCAGCTGTAGTTGAGTGAAATATTCTGTATGTGTCTAATAGGTCCATTTGGTTTATGGTATTTTTTAGGTCTGAGGGATCTTTACTGATCTTTTGTTTAGAAGATCTGTGTAGTGATGTGAGAGGAGTATTAAAGTCTCACAGTATTTTGTATTGGGATCTATGTGTGTCTTTATATCATGAAGAGTTTGTTTTATGAAAGGGGCTGCACCTATGTTTGGGGCATAAATGTTGACTATTATTATTTCCTCTTGCTTGATTGTTCGTTTTACTAATAAAAAATGAACTAATGCCAGGTGTGGTATTGCAGGCTTGTAATCTCAGTACTTGGGAGGCTGAGACCAAAGGATCCAGGTTCTCAGCTAGCCTCAGCTATTTAGTTGAGGCTTTCTGCAACTTAGTGAGACCCTGTTTCAAACTAAACTAAAAAATAGGGCTGAGGGTGTAGCTAGGAGGTATAATGCCCCTGGCTTCAATCCCTAGTACCACACACAAAAAAAATGACCTGCTTTGTCTCTTCTGATCAGCTTAGGCTTGAAGTCTAATTTATCAGATATCATAGTTGCTATTCCTGCTTGTCTTCTAGTTCCATTCGCATGGATTATGTTGCTCCAGCCCTTCACCTTTAGTTTGTGGTAATCTTTGCTTGTTTTGCTTGTAAGATGTGTTTCTTGTAGGCAGCATATAGATGGATTTTTATTATTTATTTATTTATTTATTTATTTATTTATTTATTTATTGTGGTACTGGGGATTGAACTCAGGGGCATTCTACCTCCAAGCTATACCCCCAGCCCTATTTTTTATTCTTTATTTTGAAACAGGGTCTCACTAAGTTGTGGAGTGCTTCCCTAGGTAGCTGAGGCTGGCCACGAACCCGGATCCTCCGGTCTCAGCCTCCCAAATGCTGGGATTACAAGCGTGCGCCACCACGCCTGGCTTGGATTTTGATTTTTAATCCATTTTGCCACCTTGTGTCTTTTTATTGGGGAGTTGAAGCCATTTATATTCAATTTGATTATTGAGAGAGGTTTTATTTTTTTTAAATTCCTAAAATTCTGAATTTTAACTTCTGTTTGAGGTAGTGTTTGTTTTTCTTGCTTCGCTGTTTGCTTCCTGGAAATTATTGTTTCTTTAGTTCTTATGTCTACTTCTTAGTTTGTTTTTGTAGTTAATCTCTTTGAGATTTTCTCTAGTGCTGGTTTGGAAGACATAAATTCTTTCATGTTCTGTTTGTCATGGAAGAATTTTATTTCCCTGTCAATTTTGAGAGATAGTTTTGTTGGGAAAGAGAATGTTGGCTGCAAGTTATTTTCTTGCAGAGTTTGGAATATGTTGCTCCGAGTCCTCCTGACTTTCATGACTTGGTTTGGCAGGTCTGGAGTGATTCTAGTTGGTTTGCCTTTAACTGTCACTTGGTCTTTTACTTTTGTCACCTTTAAGATTGTCTCCTTGACCTCTACTTTAGTCAATTTGATTATTATGTGGCATGGTGAAACTTTTCTTTGATTTTGTCTAGAGGGGGTTCTATATGCTTCTTGTACCTGTGTGTCAACTTCTCTTTCTATGTTTGGAAAAGTCTTTGATATTAATTCTTTGAAAAGATGGTTGTTTCCATTAGTTTCAACTTCTAATCTCTCTTCTATGCCTATTATACTTAGGTTAGCTCCTTGTAAATTGGTTCAGATCTCATCAATATCCAATTCTTGCTGTCAATTTTTTTCTAAATTATGTACCATGTACTCATTTTTGGATTGGTCATCTTCTAAGATTGATATTCTATTTTCCATGTAGTCTAATCTACTGTATATAGTTTGTATTGATGCCTTCACTTCAATTATTGCATCTTTCACATACTTCACTTCCTTCAAGGCGTCTCTTTGATTCCTATTCAGGGTGTCAGATTCTTCATTTATTTGTTTCTTTATTTCTTTCCTGCTCTCTCTGCATTCTTTTTGGAAATTTTGTATCATTTCTACTATTAAATTTCTGAATAGTTCTTCTAGTAATCTCTGCAATTCTGTGTTGGTTATCCTTGGCTTTTTGTTGTTCCAAATTAATTTAAGGACTGATTTTTCTATGTCTGTGAGGAGTGACCTTGGTAATTTCATGGGTATTGTATTGAATCTATGGATCACTTTTGGGAGGATGGCCATTTTGATGGTATTCATTCTGCCTATCCAAGAGCATGGTAGATCTTTCCATCTTCTAAGGTCCTCATCAATTTCTTTTTTCAACTTTTTATAGTTTTCCCTATAGAGGTCTTTTACCTCTTTGGTTAGGTTTATAAGTATTCTATTTTTTGGGGTGCTATTGTGATTGGAATTGTTTTCTGGATTTCTTTTTCAGTGGATTTATGGTTGGCATACAGAAAAGCTTCTGATTTTTTAAGATTGAATTTGTATGCAAACACTTTGCTGAATTTGTTGATCAGTTCTATAAGTTTTTTGGTTGAGTTTGTTGGATCTTCTAAGAATAGTATTATGACTTCTGCAAAAAGGGATATTTTTAGTTCTTCTTTCTCTATTTTTACCCATTTGGTTTCCTTTTCTTGCCTTATTGCTCTGGCTAGAGTCTCAAGTACTATATTGAACAGAAAAGGTGATAATGGACATCTTTGTCTTGTTCCTGTTTTTAGTGGGAACTCTTGCAGTTTTTCTCCATTTAATATGATGTTGGCTGTGGGCCTATTGTGTATTGCCTTTGTTGGTGAGTTCTGTTATTGTAGCATTGTGGTAACTCATTGTTTCTTTGCTATTTTTCCTTCCCATGATTTCCATGTTCTTAACTTTATATCTTTGCTGCTTTTGCTAGCTTTCTCTTAATTTATAGGTTTCTTATTTCTATTTTCTCTCTATGAATAGTATCTTGTAGTGAGTTGCAATTACTTTAGGGCTCATTCTGCCTGCTGCAATGGTGCCATTGGTGGGTTTCAGGTGTGTACTTCTAGGGTCCATTTGTTGCTTCTCTTATGAGGAGTCATCTCAGAGACTTTCATAGAATAGCTTATGTCCTCTGCTTTTTAAACCTTGATGTGGGACATGTTGAGCTATTTCTTCCATCAACTGAGGTGAGTTTATCCTCTGTGTCTGGCAGTCCTTTCTGATGGTTCACCTCTCTGGTCCATTCTCTGCATAAGGGACTTACAGGTGTCTGCTGGTATATACAAGGGCTGGTTGTGTTGTGTTCTGTGGTGAAGGTTGGTTGAGGAGGGAGAAGCTGCAATGATGGGTGCAAGAATAAGGTAAAGTAGAAGACATGATCTAGTGGAATAAGAGTTTGAGTGTGTTAAGGTGATATATGGTAGCGATTAGAGATAGGATATGTGGGGTGATTCTAGTAGTCAATGTAAAGTATTTAGTTGTTGTGGTATGAAATGGTCTTGGTATAAGACAGAGAAAAAAGGAAAGAGAAAAAAGTGTTAGGGAGAAGAATATAAATAGGATGTAGGGAAGCTTGTAAAAGGGATGAGGAAGAGAGCAGACAAATGAGCTAAAAATAACAAAACAACCAACCACCCAAACAAACAAACACAAATAAAAAAATACAAAACAAAAACAGAGAAAAAAAACCCTCCAAGTATATAAGTACAGAGCAGACTTGGCTTCTGCAATCTTCTTGGATCTGCATGGATATTTTCAGCTTTTAAATGTATACTCACTATATTAGATTTTCGAGCATGTTTCAGGCATTCTTATTTGCTTGGTGTCCTATAGTGTTGACGTCCTTGTGTGGATCCCTTCTTGGTCACCTGCAATTGTTAGGACCCTGACCTGATGTCTCTCTCTGTCAGTATAGGCACTGAGTCCTGCTGGTGCCTGTCCTGCTACAAGCTTGTGTCTCTGAGCTCTCCACAGGGCCTGTCCCTTTGTCTGTGCTGCTCTTTGTCTGTGTAAGCAGTGGGTGTCACTGGATCTGGATCCAGTGTAAGTCTGAGGCTTCGCATTTTCCACAGGTCCTGTGGTCCTGTGTCTGCCCCCCTCTCCCTCTCTCCTCTCTCTCTCTCTCTCTCTCTCTCTCTCTCTCTCTCTCTCTCTCTCTCTCTCTCTCTCTCTCTCTATCTCTATCTCCCCCCTACTGTGCAACAGAGCACCAGAAGTTATTTCTTCTATATTGTAATTTAGTACTCATTGAACAGCTTTTCAACACGCCTCCTCCCCAGCCTTGTGCTTACCAGGTAGTAACAATTGTTTCATTTCAGGATTTTTTTAGTAAATTTTATCTTTTGCATTTGGTTAATAACTTAATCCACATTAATATGTGTGTATGCTAATGTATTCCTGCTATAAAAGCCAGAAGTGCCAGTAATGAAAGAATTTTAAACCTAGAATTTCTAACTACCTAAACTATCATTCAAATATAAAGGCTGTAAAATCTTATTAAACATATAAAGTATAAGAAACTTTGTTGCTCAAAATGTCATATGTAATATTATTTGAGAGAAAGTACTTAAATAACAAGGAAGACTAATACAGGTGTCACTAGTACATATACATGTGTATATATTGTGATAGTCAGCTTTCCATTGCTGTGACAAAACACCTGAGGAAACATTTATTTAAAGGAGGAAAACATTTATTTTGGTTCTTGGTTTTAGAGGTTTCAGTTTATCATTGCTTGACCAGCTGCCTTTATAGCAGTGGCAAGGCAATAGCATGGTGGAAGTACATGGTAGAAGAAGGCTGCTCATTGTATGACAGCCAGGAAACAAAGAGAATTCTCATTTTTATAATGAATTCTATCCCTCAATACCCATGAAACTATGAATTCATAGATGGATTAATCCATTAATGATCTCAGAGCCTTCACGAACCAATCACCTCCTAAAAGCCCCACTTCTAAACACTGTTGTATTGGAGACTTAGCCTTTAGAACATGAATCTTTGAGGTATATTTAAGATCCAAAAAAAAACATGTATACACACACACACACATACATATATATATAATACATATATGCTATACATAACCTATGTTGTATATATAACCTATATTAATTTTATATGGTATACAAAACATTTATTATATATAATGTTCAGATTTTATGTGATATGTATATGATGTGATATATATTATATATTAAATATTTTATATTAGGAATTGTTGCTTTTAAAATTAACTGCAGCAAAACAAAATAAACATATCCACAACAGACTAAAATCCAAATTCCTAGAAGATCCAGATATATATCACTTCAAAACTTATTAAAATGACACAACGACTAAGATAGAAAAAAGACAGTATATTTCAACACACATTTTTCAATTATTGATAGAACAGGTAAATAACCAAAACAAGAATTTGAAAGTTAAAAGCAATATAATTAATAAACTCAAACTAGTAGTGAATTTTCAAACTATTGGTGAATTTTTGCAAGGAACAACTGCAAAGTACCTATTTCTCTCAAGTACTAATGAACATTTAAAAATATGATAATATGCCAAACCGTCAGAAAACCTCAATAAATTTCAAAAACAAATATAACTCTCATATGTTTGTAACTTTGTACACTCATGTTTTCTTTTTGATGAGCCTAGATCAGAACCTAAGTCATCAAAATCAGGGCAAAGTCATTGTTTTTCTCAATATAATGCAAGATAGAAAATTATGAATGAGCTGTATGGTAGCACATGCCTATAATCCCAGTACTTAGGAAGCTAAGACATAAGGATCACTGGTTCAAGGCCAGCTTCAGGAATTTAGTGAGACTCTCTTAGTTACCTAGAAAGACCCTTTTTCAAAATAAAATAGAAAATAAAAAGGGCTGTGGGTGTAACTCAGAATGCCTCCTGGGTTCAATCTCCAGTACAATAAAAAGGAAAGAAAAACAAACAAACAAAAAAGAAAAAAACATGAATGGAAGATAGAAAAACATGTCTTCTCTTTTATCATTCCATGGACACACCTCATCACCATTATATACTCCTTCAATGGGCCCAACCAAAATAGTCTCACATATGTTTCTACATTTACTTATGACGGGGCAGTTTTTGTAGCAGAACAACATTCTGTTTTCTGAAAATGACCAAAAAAGCTAGATAAAGTACTAATAAAGGAATCTGCTTGAATGTATGGAACAGCATTGAGACATCCAAGATGTGAGAGGCCAAGATCTTAGTTAGAAGGGGAACTCAGGGAATTTGCCAGATTTTAAGCAGTGATGAGGGAGAGCCTGAAGAGTGAATTGTAGCTGGTCTCTATAAGAGACAGAGATCTCAATAAGAGACAGGCAGCAGAGCTCCCAGCAACCACACAGAGCTAGAAAGGCCAAAACTTGACATGGGCTATTAAGATAGCTGGGTTTACAGCTGTCTTCATATCCTTCTTGTCCTTGAGAAAAGAAGATAGAGAGGGTGAAACTGGTAACATATACTTGGACCAGCAGAAAGTGGCTGTGGAATTTACAGAGCACCCAGTTGTCTCATGGTTCTGTGAAGCAAAAGTAGAGTTAATAACTTTCTCAGGAACAGGTTCATTAACAAATAACCCAGGATCTCAGTAGCAAATCCCAAAGAACTACAACTAGGCGTTGAGGCAACTAAGAAATATAACAAGACTTACAAAGTCTTGAAACTCAACTTTGAGTTAGCTTAACTGATGATTAAATTAAGGTAATGTGTCTGCCAAAGAATGAATTCTTCCTTTATAGATGAATGAAACATTATCCAAAGCCAGTACAAATGTTTTCAATAAAAAACTTCATTTCAATAAAAAATTACCATGCATTCCATGAAAATGGACCAAGAAGAAACACTGGTAATAGTAATAGGCTGCCAATTATTCCAGATATTAGAGTTGTAAGACATGAAAATTAAAATAACTATGACTGATAAGTTTGAAAAATAGATGGCAGGATGAAGCATTTCACCATAGAACTGAAAACTTTGAGAAAGAATCAAATGGACATTATAAAATTGACAATTACAATTTCTGAAATTGAGAACTCAGTAGATGATGTTAGCAGACATTGGGTTATTGCCTTTGAGAATGAAATGAAGTGTAAGACAGATTAGTACAAAATGATCACAGTACAGAGATAAATTAATGAAATATATGAAAAGATAAAGAAATGATTCATCATGAAAAGTGGTAATCCATAGAGAGAATAAGAGAATATGAGATTCAAAAATACAGATAATTTCCATGAATTTTTCAAAAATTATAAAAAAAATTGAAACCACAGATCCAAAAGCTCTACCAATCCCTAATAAAGAAAATGCACCTGCATATGTCAAATGAAAACCAAAGACCAAACATGAAAAACTAAAAAGAAGCCAGAAAAAAAGATATTACCTTCGAGTGAGAAATAGTAAGATGAACACTGACTTCCCAGAATACACAGAAACCAGATAATAGCATAATGATATACTTGAAGTACCAAAAGAAAACACCTGCCAACATAAGATTTTAAAATGAATGAAAATGTCCTTCAAAAATGAAAGTAAAAAAGTGAGATGTCTAATCAAACAAAAACTGAGAAGATTGTTAATGAACACCTGCACTAAAGGATATATTAAGGAGAGTTCTGAAGAAGAAACATTATTGAAGAGGAACTCAAAAAAGGATATGGTAGAAATAGAATAAGAAAGGGGAAATATGTTGATTAATAGTAATAAACTTGTTCCTTCCCCAACTAAAGAATCTTATTTTTATCACGTGACATATCAATTTTAAATTATTTTTAGACTTTGAACCAGTCTCATGACTATCTCTGAACTGTACTTGAGAATCTTGCTCTGAAAGTATGAAGCTCACAAGTAGGTAATATATGACTAATCTAATCTACTTTATGTGATATAGAAGCTCTATTTCTTAAGTATGCTCTTCATATGAATGAGCTTTATGTTAAGCCACAATATTCCAATAGCTGCTATTGGGTAAAATTATCTAAAGCACCACATCTTTTCAATGAACTTCTGCTAATTTATGACCTCTCACAGTACTCCAGCCCCTTCTCTGGCACCCACCTCTATGCTAATATTTTCTGTCATCTTAACTACCTCCTATCATTGAATCTTATTAACAACAGTGCATTTCGGTTTGTCATGGTTATAACCTCCTGAGCTGAGAAAAGAAAGTCCCTAGGATTGCACTACAGAGTTTCCATTGCATCATAGTATTCAAAAGCACATTTCAACATTTCATGAGTTTTACAATCCTATCCTCTCACCCATCTATTTATCATCTATCTACATATCTATCTTCCATCTATCTGTCTATCTATCAATCATCTATCTATCTTTACAGTATGCTATTAAGAAAAGCAGATACATCATTAACCCACAGGACTATATAATAAGATCTGTTTCAAATACCAACTTATTATGCAAATAAAAACTGTGTCAGTTACTTACCTAGTGTCTTACAGCCTCCACATTGGTATTTCCCTTTCCTCTATAATGCTGAGGCTAGGTATCTATAAATTAGGTTTTTCAGTTTCCTCTGCCAACAAGTTTCCTATTAGTTTTTCCCAAAGGAGGTATAAGTTGGAGATCAGAAGAGAAGATAGGAGAAGAAATTCTTCTTATTTGATTTCTTTCTGCTTCTGGCAGCAATTTTGGAAGCATATATGCCTCTTCAATGATTTTCATTGGCCCATAATTGGTACAGTATTTGATATTAAGAGACTGGATATTTTCAGCTGTGAGTTCTGTCATCCTTTTTCACTATGCAGAAGATGACTAGATCTTGGGAAATGACGTGGATTATCACAAAGTAAATCAGGCTGCAGCTCAGATTGTAGCTGGTGTTCCTGGTAGAATATTTGTCCTTGAACACAGCAAATTCCCCTGGTACCTGGCATGCAGCTATTTATTTATAATTTTCCCATCTGTATACCAATTTCTAAAGATCAAGTGAGACAAGAACTTTCACCCCACAGGTAGTGATACTCTTTAGCTGATACACTTCAGACCTGAGAGAATTCTACTGATTTCTATCATTACCTACCATGCAAAGACTCTGGGCATATTGTAATTACCTACAGCATTGTGTTGGTCCACCAGGAATTAGATGACATCATGCTAGTTGGTCTTGATGAGTAGGAAGTGGAAACTACCTTAAAAGCCTTATTAATATTTTTGTGTTCCGAAAGTTAGGAGATAAACCCCATAAAAATATCTGGACCTGATCCCTTAGTGACAACCCTGGGAATACAGTGAAGATTCCCCTTATACGGGTTAGCACTAAGAAATAAGCAGACAATACACTTTTGGTTCCCTTCAATTTTGGGGGCAACATATACTTCATTTGAGGGTACTGTTTCAATCTACTTACTGCCCAGTTGAAAGTCCTTCAGGAAGTGGAATCTGAAGCTGATCCAGATTATAGTGGCTGCTCTGTCACACAGGCTTTAGGATCCAACATTTCTAACGTAAACCAGAATAAGTACAGCAAATAGAAATGTTGAATGGAATCTGGAGTATTCACCAGTACACAAATCATAGTGTGGTTCCTCAGGAATTGGAAGCAAATGAATATACCCTTTTGAAGATACTATTTGCATCCAGGAAAAATATGTCCTAGGCAATACCAGATCCTAGTAGAGATTTAATAGCTGATTACATGACAAAACTAGCAACCTATTACATCATGAGCTGGACGTTTTCTCATCTACTAAATCATAAATTAAGGGGTGTGCAGTGGCACTCTATCATCAAGTGGAAGTGTTATAGATTAGCAAAGATATAAAGGCACAAAGGAATTACATTATCAGGAGTCTTAGAATTTCCTGACACTTCCATAGGTGCACTATCTCCACTCCTTTAACCTATTCTTATGGTCTTATAGAGTGATCCCAATGCTCAGTTTACAAAGAAAGAAGGAAGTCAGACCTACTGTGCGAATAGTTCTACCTGGCACGCTGTCACCAGTCATATGTGTTTCCAGTCAATCCCAATCAGAAACATCCCAGAAAGACAGCAGTGAAGGGAATATTCCTATGGACCAACTTTTTTTGTTTTTGATTTTGTGGTACTAGGAATTGAACTCAGGGGCATTCTATTTCTGAGCTATTCCTCAGCCCTATTTTATTTTTTATTTTGAAACAAAGTCTCACTAAGTTGTGGAGGGCCTCACTAAGTTGCTGAGACTGGCTGGGAACCTGGGATCTTTCTGTCTCAGCCTCCCAAGTAATGGGATTACAAGCATAAGTCACCATGTCTGGCTACCGGGTTCAATTTTGATTATCTAATATATATATATATATATATATATATATATATATATATATATATATGATTAGATATAAAATATCTTTTATATATTTATGTATTTATATAGTTATGGTTGCTTTGCATGGATGGAAATATGACTAGAGGTGTGATTCTATACTGACTTACAATCAGTAGATAACTGGTTTAAGTGTCAGATATTTAGAAAGTAAAAAGATGTAAAGATTATAAGGAGCTGAGGTGAGAAATCATGGTATGTGTCTCCCAGGATGGACATAGCATGAGAGGATATATTTGTTCTATACTATTTATTACCAAAGGACACTTAGAACAGAGGAAGTTCTCAAATATTATGTAGACGAGCTGATCCTTTTTTGCAGATGTCAGCCATTCTCTTTGCCCTGCCACTCAGGCACTTCTACAATGGACTCACACTCAAATTTCCGTGGGTGCAAGAATGAAAAGTTATAAAATAAGTGAAACAATTTCTTAGGTCACAAAAAGGACCTGCTTCTATCGCCGTTGTGTGCATAGCCTTCCAACAGTCCCAATGGGTTATCAATTCTCAAGAGGACCATCCTATCCATCTGACAGCAGTTTGATTATATTGGATCATTTTCTACACTGTTGGCATAGGTATAATTTCAATATAATGCCTATATATTCTGATAATTTTCCTTCCTTGTGCAAAATTATCCTGCAGGTACCAGTACCCAATGATTAGTGAAATTTGAAATGATGTACAAACAACAGAGGTTCCACTAAACAATTTATTTTAATGGTTGGACTAATTGTAGTAATGGACTAATTCCACGACACTTGTTTTATGTCATATATTCCTTCTCCTTGAATAAAATGATGAAATGACCAATTGAAAATTTTCCTTCACCATGTTATATGTTCTTTGAACTTGTGATCAATAGGCGGTATTATTTCTTTCATAGCTATAATGTATACATTTGAAAATGAACAGGTAGAAGTGAAACTGCTCTTCTCGTTACTACACCTAATAAACTACTCACAGCATTTCACTTCCATTTCAGCAACTTTGGGTATACTGTTCTGGAGGTTTTAGTTCCCTCCAATAACAGGCATAACAAGGGGTCCCTTTGAAATGGATTTGAGCTTCCTACCCTGGCCATTTTGGATACCCCATGCTATTAACACAAGAGGCACAGAAAAGGGTTATTTATTGGCCAGTTATGATCATCAAAGGGAAACAGGTGGCGACATGATGAAGGCAGGAAAGACTGTGACTGGAAACCATGGAGTTTCCCAGGGTACCTCCAAGAAATTAAAAATCAAGCAAAAAATTTTATAAAACTCCTAAGCAATCCAATAAAGGTAAGACCATTATGAACTGAGTCACTACAGGAATAAGCATTTGAATCACTTCAAAAGGTAAAGTGCTCGCAGGGTATAGTGGCACACACCTGTAATTAATCCCAGTACTTGAGAGGCTGAGATAGAAGGATCAAAGGTTCAAGGCCAGCCTCATCAACTTAGCAAGGCCAGCAACTCAGACTCAGTGAGAACCAGTTTCAAAATAAAAAATAAAAATAGGGCTGGGGGTGTAGCTCACTTGGTTTCAATTCCCAGTACCCCCCGAAAACACACACACATGTAAAGTACAACAACCAAATAAGGTACTAGATGTGGGCAAAGGGAATCTAGAATAGGCAGGGGAATAAATAAGTTCTAAGTATCAGTGGTGGCCTTGATAGAAGATACAGAAGAATAAATATAGCAGGAATATAGGAAAAAAGAGTTTTCTTTTTTCCCTTCTTATTATTTACCTCCACCTAAAAACACCCACACACATACACAAAAGTTGGTCCTCTTCTTTTCTCTTATAATTTTATATAAAATGTGGATGATAGTTTTACTTTGAACATGGTCTTAAAGTAATATATAAGATCAGCTTGTAAATGAGGTGAAAAGAGCCAGTCATGGTGGTGCAAACCTGTAATCACAGTACTTGGGAGGGTGAGACAGGAGGATTGCACATTTGAGGACAGCCTGACGAAGTAGTGAGACTCTTATCAACCTAATGAGATCCTGTTTCAAGAATAAAAATAAAAACTAGGGCTAGGGATGTAGCTCAAAAGTAGAATGTCCCCAGGTTCAATCTCTAGCAACACACACACACACACACACACACACACACACACACACACACACACACACCAGGTGAAAAGAATCATCCCACTCAGAGAGAGAGGGACAGAAGCAGGAGTTTATGCAACTGGGTTTCTTCCCTTGAAGATTTTGCCCAAAGATAGTAAAAGCATTTTCCATGTATCAAGGAGAATTTTATTTTATTAGGTGGAAGCATGAAGTTGCAATGGCTGAGATACAGGAATTACTAATGAGAGCAGATAGGGAGGGATGGATGGGTGCTGACTAGCCTAATAAGTAGGCCAAACCAGTTACTGACCTCTGCCTCTTACTTTCACACCTGCCCTTCTCAACTCTGCTAAGTAATGCCATGGCTGGAATCTGTCCTTCCACCCAGCTTCCTGGTAAGTTTAACCAGTAAGAGGTGTCAGTGGGGTCAGAGAGAGGAGTATGAAAAAGCAGACCTTTATTACTCTCCACAGTGAGTCTAAGAAAGTGTGCATACACTTGGCTTCCACACAAGTTTTTTCTTCATCGTTCCAGCACTGACCACATGGCCTTTGCTTAGGACTTTTGGACCCTGAAAACAACACAACTCCCTTCCCTTCCACCAGCCCTAGGAATAGTGGCTGTTTCTTATATTTATTAATTCCCATTCTCATTTACTGTCTCTTTGAAATAAAATGCTTTCACTATCCAACCTCGCATGTCCTTCCCTGTCCACTCTGTTGATCCTTCCAGGTCATTTAAATATCTTCCTTCATCGGAAAGACTGACTTTCAGTTTCTTGGGGGTCTTCAGAGTTTCCAGAAGCACCCTTGGGGCTTCTGCTAAAAAGAAAGAAAAGGAGAAACAGAGGATCTGAATTGTTTAGAAAAATACTCTGCTCATTTCAACTGCATTATTTCTGTTTCATATGTTTTGTTTACAGTTGTTAGAAGGATTTCATCAGAACAAAGGCTTTGCTTATAATGAAGTGTTTGAAAGTGTGGATCTCTGCCACTGATAAACAGTTGAATAGAACTTGGTCAAGGATAAAAATCTGGCCTCCATAGACATTGCTTTGTACTAACTAGAAGATGAGGGGAAGATATCACCTGAACCTAAGTTTCCTCCCTTTTTTCTTTCTTACTGTACCTCATTAATTATAATTTTATTCCATGGATCTGGCCCTCTGCCCCTTGTTTCCAGGGATTCTCACCCTCAAAAGCCCGGCTGAAAAATTCCTTGAACATACTGCGTATCAAAAGAACGAATGCATCCAGAGAGCCTGCAATAAAAATAACCGAAACAAATGACTACCACGTCACATGTCCTATTAGCAAAGTACTTGTGTGGGAACAAAATGTTGTTGTTGGTTTTGTTTTCATTTTTTTAATACAGTCAAGGCCCCAGTGGGGCATGAATGTGGAATATCATCCCATTTTATAATATATGCACCATAATCTTCTTAAAATGAGTTTTTACTTCAAGAAACATAAGGACTTAAATATGAGCAGCCTGTTTTGTGCGCTTGTGTGTTTGGCATCTCATTACACTTCAGACCATTTTGTCTTCTTAGAACAATTGAATATCATTAGTGGAGGCATATTTTGTTGCCAGAACTTGCTTGGTTGAGATTGTGCTCGTTAAAATGTGTCCATTTGCCAGCTGATGGATGGGAATTCTGAAGGGTGCCTGGTGGGTGAGCATTTGAATATCAGAACTTTCATCTCTTTCTTCCAGAGAGAAAAATAGCCTTGCTACCAACAAGCACAAAGCATGAATTGTCCTTGACTTCCCCTCCCTCCTTTCGTCTTGTGTAATGCTCAGTTTAGCTCAGTGAGTGTCTATCAGGCACCCAGAACTCTGCCAGACACAGAAGCTTCAGAGCCAGACAGACCTCAGAACAAATGCAGGCTCCTCAGCTTTATTTTCACTGTGTCTGTGGGCAAATTTCTTACCCTCTCTGGACCACAGGGTTTAAATTTGCAGAATAAGTCTCCATGGCTTACCTTTCAGAGGCATTGCAATGAACATCCTAAACCCAATTTAAGGAACCTGGTAAATGCTCAGTGATCAGGAGCCCACCGAAATGGTGGATCAAAGATATGCATGAAACCATTAAAGAAGAGTTCAAAAGCAAATGGAGTACAGCATTAATTAGAAAACAATTGACATTAAAACATGTAATATTCCAAAATAAATTATTTTAGAGACAATACCTGGAAGATACAGTTAATTTTCACTCATTACATGTAGTTGTGTAAAGTTCTATAAAGTCACCAGGAACACTGAATTAGCACTTAATTAGCATAAAACACAGAACCGTTGTTCCTAGGGTGAAAATAAGATTAGGTTCCTGTGTGCCTCTGGTCACAACGTTTTCATCAACTAATCAGTACATAAACTTGTTTGATGCCTGTTTTCATTTAAAGACACCTTATTTAACATATATGTTGATTCATTAACTTTGAATTCACAGCCCATAGCACTATAATTCGTGCTGAAAGACGCTTACCTAATACACTTATTTTCTCCATAGGGCATATCACAGCCTTCTTGCTTGTCTTGCTGAGGAACACTAGCCAGCAATTCACCACTGTGTTTGGAAGCCGACTTAAACAGCTAACTCACCAACCCAACAAAAAGAACAAAAAAAGTAATAAATGTCATACTACATAGATAATGAAAATGACCCTTGTTTATAGCATGGGAGCTGAAATAAGAAGGCAAAGGGTTGCCTTGTTCAGCATCGACTGGGAATGTACCCTTACATGACTCGAAATTTTCTTTGCTCTATACATGCACCTGTACATAAATGAACACACACACACACACACACACACACACACACACACACACACACACGAGTAGAGTATTGATTTGGCAATTACTCATAACTTTCGAAAGTTGGCAAATGTGCAAAAGTGGAATCTATACCTAATAAAATTTACCTGTAAATACCAGGGAGGGCTTGTGGACAATAGAAGCAGAGGCTCAAAATGAGTGGTGAAGGGAGAATTGAGGCAGGAAAGGCCACATCAGCACAGGAATAAAGATGATAAATGGTCAGGAATAGCATATGGGAAAGTGTTTGTCAGGAATCCCGTTGGACCAATTCCCACATGAGGCTTCTGCTCACTTTCGTCAGATCTACGCACACCCCCCCGTTTTTAGAGTGGCCTTCTCCATCGACAAAATCACCCGCCTCTGGCCCTTTGCTCTCAAGTCTTTCCCCTGCTTTATCCCTCCCAGAGCACACTTTCCTGACCTCCTATATGTTTTCTTACTAATTGTCTGCCTGTTGGTGCTGTAATGCAGACTCCTGGAGGATAGGATCTTTCATGTATGCAGCAGCCTGACGTCCACAGAGTGCCTGAGACCGTGCGTCTGTCACTATCTGTTGAATGGAAGCATGAATTTAATGTTCTGAATAACACATTAAGAAATATACCATTCATCTAAGAGAAATAAACATAGTCTTATCAGATATGGAAGATTTACAGTCTGATACAGTATAAAAAATGAAAGAAAAGAAAAATCTTTTTTGCCACTAAGGGGCAAACAATATATAAAGCGAGGAGAAATGAACTGAAAATGGAACTGTGCAGACCCTTCTCAGTTCACATCAGATATTGCAGCTAAGCATGATTGTTTATGTAAGTAAGAAGATTTTCAGGCCGGGTGTGGTGGCAGACACCTGTAATTCCAGTAGTTGGGAGGCTAAGAGAAGTGAATCAATGGTTCGAGGTCAGCCTCAGCAGTTTAGCAAGACCCTCAACAATTTAGTGACATCCAATTTCAAGATTAAAAATAAGCTGGATGTGGTGGCACATGCCTGTAGTCCCAGTACTTGGGAGGCTGAAACAGGGGGACACCCCCCCCAATTCAATACCAGCCTCAGCAGCTTAGCGAGAGATTCTCAGCAACCTAGTGAGAACCTGTTTCAAAAAAAATTTTTTTTCGAAAGGGCTGGGGATACAGCTCAGAAGTAGAATGCCTCTGGGTTCAATCCCCAGTGCCACCAAGACACAAAAACAAAAATAAATAAATAAATAAATAAATAAATAAATAAATAAATAAGTAGAGGTGTAGCTCAGAAGTTGAATGTCCTTGAGTTCAATTCCCAGCACCAAAAAAAATAAATAAATAAAAAAATAAAAAACAGTGAGCTACAAGTCTCTGTCTAGTTACCCTTGTTCGATGGAGGTTTCACTTTGCTCCAAGTCCTCAGTGAAAATAAAGCTTATCCTTAATAAAATCAACTTTCTGGATCCAGTTGTATCTATTTCAGTTGAGACTCCAATCTCCATAATAGGCTTTTTGTTGTTTCTCTTATTTTTTTTTTTATTTTGTTTTTCCATGATAGGCTTTGAAGGAAGCTGGGAAGCTCTCTGTCAGTACTGCCTCGGATGAAGACACTGTGAAACATTTGGGATCTGAGGGCTTTCAAAATTCTATTGTACTTGAATAAGGAATTAAGTGACTGCCAGTCATTAATACTTTAGTGTAAATTAGCTTATCTTGGAGTTTGAGGCAGTGATCATATAATTCCAAACTATAATTTTATAGAATGAGAAAACTGAGACCCATAATGGGAGCGCAGTTTGATAGCTAATCTAGTAATGTGAGACAGGGTGAAAACCCCAGATCTCCTGGCATTCAATTAGTGATAGCATTCTGATCCAAAACCTTTACAAATGCGACAGCTATCTGAGGTGGTTAGGACTACTTCCTAATGAAATTTCCAATTAGTAAATCCTTGTGAGGAAAGGGTATAAAATACTCAATAAAAAGCTTTAAAAATTCAAATAACTCAAAAAGATATTATCTTCAATTGGTTTATTGAATTAGTTGTTCCCAGAAGTTGTTTGATCTAAGGCATAGTATCTTCCTAAGGAAGATAAATTGGGTTCAATTTTTTGTTGATAAAATTAAAAAAAAGGAAAGAATGACTCAAGAAAGGGCTGGAGATCTGAACAGACTTAGGCCAGTAGTCCTGGGAAGGCAAAATAGGAGAAATTCAAGAGGGGTCTGCAGAGGAAGTCACAGAACTACTTAAGATACTCCCAAAGCACATGTCAGCTTCATGACTCTTCTATGCTAGACTCAGCATGCTCACAGGAATCCAGGTCCCACAGAGCCTGGAAGCAACCAGAGGGACCCGGTGCTTCCTGACACACAGAGACCACTTGAGAATCATGCAGAAGCAACTCAGAAACCTTATGATGGTGAATGCTAACCAGGAAACCAATTACACCTTACTGAGAGGTGAGAGATGAACTGATTCCTTAATGGAGGAATTGGGTTTTGATTATAATGTTTCTGAAACATCTCATTTCAATGTTTCTTTTATGTATTCTTCCTTTGAAAGAGAGAGAGAGAGAGAGAGAGAGAGAGAGAGAGAGAGAGAAAGAGAAAGTAAGTTTGTCCAATCTAAATATAAAATCTACATTCTTCTTCCTCCTCTCCCACAACTCAACAAACCCTGGTCTTCCTGGAAAGGGTTTTATAAACAACTACATTTGGCTGTTTTTTCTAGACACTGAGTTACAATAATCTGCATAGTTCTTTCTTCAATATATTTTTCCTCTCCAGCACTGCTTATCTTCTCTAGAGTATTTAAATCGTCAAAAGGAAATTTGATCTTCTTACTCTATAAAGATAAAAACAGCTATTCTCTTCTTCAATTTTAATACAGTACCAGGAAACATATATTTGCTATGAAATAAATTGGCTGACTTACAGTGAAATTTATAACATTAGAGCAGGCAAGTGAGCAAGCCCCTTGGGGAACAAGCCCCTTCTAGAAGCTGTGTTTGTCACCAGAGCTCTGTGCACCCATTTCTCAACAACCGTTGAACATAAAGATATTGAGCACCTATCATGTAACATTATCTGCAAAACTCTAGCCAATTAAAAGACACATGCAGCTCCTATTTTGAAGAGCTATGTTTTCCTAATTTCTCTTTAAGATGGATTAGGTCACTGTGTTGGGAAAAGGAATAACATGGCTCTAAACCAGGGATCAGCAAACTGTAGCCCTTGGGCCAAATATGGTGTTCTACCTGCTTTATAAAGACTTGTTACTAGGGCACAGCCACATTCACTTATTTACATATTAGATATAACTGCTTTTGTGCTAAACGAGCAGAGGCAAGACGTTGTGACAGAGACCATATGGCCCACAACCCCAAATATATTTACTATTGGACCTTAACATAAAAAGTTCACCAATCCTTGCTCTAAACCAGCATATCAGGTTCAGACATAGGCATTTATGTTTTTAATGAGGCTTCAAAAAAGTCAGATGTATGCTGGAGTTTGAAAAATTGTACATTGAACTTGGTATGTGTCAAGCTCCAGGGGATCTGTGGCATAAGAAGGGAAGGGACACAGTTAGAGACCAGGGCCCAATACTCAGGCTCAAAGGAAATTTCACAGGATAGCTTCTGCTTAACTTTTTGAGTCTCATGTTTCCTCCAGCTTCCTGATTTAGCCTCATATTTCCTGATACAGATTTTGGTACTTTTCCACTTGGCTCTTGACATCCTCTTTTTAGGCAGCCAGTATTTATTCTTGGCATCACTCTCCAGTTCTACTCTTGCCACTCATATTGTGTCTGTTTATCTGTTCTTGCTCCACTGCAGACTCCAGACATCCAATTCCCATCTCAGTTTGAGTACAAGCAAAACAACAACAACAAACGTTCTCCTCGGTTAAGTGATTTATCTCTCAGGAGGTCTCCAATTCTTAATGTTTGATGCCAACACAAACATGAAATTGAGACACCCAAACAATTGGTTTTTACCCTGTATCTCAAGATTAATCTTTGCTCAAGGAGATGTTACATGGGAGGGCCCAAGAGGACATAATTCCATGGTCCAGGGAAACTCAGTCACCAAGTCATGACATGGGATAAACTGATGGGTGTGTTGGTTAAAATCATCAGCAAAGCTGGGCATGGTGGCTGGTGGCGCACACTTATAATCCCAGTACTTGGGAGGCTGAGACCGGAGGATCCCAGTTTGCAGACAGACTCAACTACTTAGTGAGGCCATCTGCAACTTAGTGAGACCCTATTTCAAAATAAAGAATAAAAATAGGGCTGGGGGTGTAGGTTGGAGTTAAAATGTCCCTAGATTCAGCCCCTAATACAGCAAAAAAAAACAAAAAAAAGATCATCAGCAGAATTATTTTCAGAATAAAGAAAGTAATTTTTCCAAGTTTTGTCTATTTCTCCAAAGACTAGGAGCAGAATCTAAATTCAGGTTTGCCAAGTGATGGGGGAAAGTGCTCACAACAGCTTCTCCGTAGACACCCGAGTCAGTCTCCATGATATTGAAGACCTGACCTTCTCTTGGTCATTAAACTATCCCCAAATTTATTTTAACCAAAAGTTGTAACTTCCTGAAAATTATAACATCAACCTAAAAGCATGGACCTTTGAAGATTTAAAGACTGGGGACACACCTACTTTAATAAACTGAAAGAGGAAGTAGAATATGTATATGTCACTGCATATTATATGTAGTCCTATGTACACATAAACATATATATGGTAGTATTGTGAGATAATACATAGATAGATAGATAGATGGCAACAAAATGACAGAATGTTGTTACCAGAAGAAAAGAATTATTATAATCTGAAATCATTTATAGTATAGACCACTTACCTTAAAAACTACCAAAAATCACAAAATTAGAAATATAAAAGAATGTCATTTCTTATGATAATCTTGAAAAACTGGATAAATTTTTGAATTATGCTCACTAACTCCTCCTTTAAAAAGTTAAAACAGTCATAATAAATTTTACAAACTTACCTAAAGCATTAAGACGGGAGCATCCATTGCAGTAGAACTCTGCTCTGCTATGTCAATGCACATCCAGAAGGCATACAAAACCAGAGCTCCTGTGGACAGCTGTTTAGATGACACTGCTAGTGAGCCCCCAAGAACTCACTGAGACCTAATCTGTCACATTCATCACAGTATCGCCAGTGTGTGTCACCTGGAACCCAGCCTCTTCCAGATCACATAGCTTTGTGCTTTTGGGTAATGTGACCTTGGATTTGAACTCCAATTTAAATCAGGTAGAAGTTTTGCCCACCTTTCAGCACAGGGCCTTGGAAAGTTAGGCTGTCCCTACAGAATGCCCTGGGGTTAGCTTATCCTCTCTTGGGTCTAGTCTAGCCCAAAGCTGGCTTTCTACTCATCAACAAGTATCAGAAGTGCCTCACAGATGTGCTCATTCAAGATATAACTACTCTCTCTCTCTCCCCTGTAAAATTTGCATCGCCCAATTGTTACTGCCTCTGGGAAACTATGAGCCACTTCCAGCAGTTCTTTCTAGGCCCCTGGAGTTTCTCTCAAGGAGATAATGAAGACATGTGTCAAAGTTAAATGAGAGTAAACCCCAGGGGGTAGGAGCAAACACAGCCATTGAGAGTGATGGAAATGACAAAGGCTGTAATATAAGGGCAAGCTGGTGAGGGCACTGGAGAATGGGGATGTGTACAGGATCCAGGAGCGGGAGGGAAAGAACATGGGCAGGGTAGGACTTTGGTCAAAAGAAAAATAATAACAGAAGAAATACTACCAAAAAAAGATGGTTACTGCCAAGAAAAAGTAGAGAAGTCACTCTCAAATCAAGGAAGATGAAGAGATACTCCAGTCTTCTGTTCATCTGAAGGAATGCCTATGTGAGAAGTAACAGGGTAGAACACGCTGGCTACCGATGGCGACCTTCCACAGGACAGCTGGGAAAGGCGCAGGGGCAGCAGGGTGGCTGAACCAAAGCAAAGAGGGAAAGATAGAGGTGTGAGAGAGACAGAGCATGGGTAAATATACGTTTATGAGAATATATTTTAGTTTTTCTCATCGGGTAAGTCTTCTCCACCCCCCAGACTGGCAGTCCCTAAATGGCAGAGGTAATTAATGTTTTGTAAATATTTAAAAGCACATACAAAATCTTGTTGAAATTTATAAACAGATTTGTCTAAACTTACATGGCTAGAAATTCTAGAACAGACTTCTATTGATCTCCCTAAATCAATGTATTTTATATGATATGCATTTTATAAGTGATTTACCCTAGCTTTATTTTAAATCCCTTCTGTTGTTTTTCTTTCTTTTTTACTCTTAATATCTTACAATATTATGGTTTATGAATCTCCATAAGCCACTTTATGTCATTTCAAGCACAAAGCCATTAACTGAATCAAGAAAAATATTATTTGTGTGACACGCAAACACATATATTTATTATTATTTTTGTATGTGAGAGAAATGAGAGGGGGAGAGAGAGAGAGAGAGAGAGAGAGAGAGAGAGAGAGAGAGAGAATGAGAATTGTGTTTCCTCTTGATTGGAGACTTTCACTGTGTAGTTACAGGTTGGTTAATCAGCCCTTCAATCTCTGGGAATCCTGAAAGCAAAATTCTATTTTTACACATTGCTTAATAAAAGAATTATTCAGCAACAAAAGAAAATATAACCTCCATTTAAAGCTGGAGTCCCTCTCTAATATTATTATTATTCTTTTTCAAAGCATTTCTATCTAATACTTCCTTGGATATCCACTTCCTATGGAATTTTCTTTTCCCACTCTCTTCACTCCATCAGCTAGTCCAAAGAACTCACAATGAAAACAAATGGACCACCTAGGGTCTTAAGTCAAGCATTTCTTACAGCTGTTTCATTATTTCTTTTCTTTGGGAAGTATCTTGGCATATGGGAAGGGAAATTTAGATTGAGTAACTTTCAGCAATGGCAAATGAGCTATTAACAGAACTAAATTCCGTGAAGTCCTAGT
>PVLC010025110.1:0-18457 GCA_004027655.1 Graphiurus murinus
TTACGTCTCCCTGCAGTTCGGCCTGTTCCTGTTCTGATGGCTGGTGGCGCAAATGGACAATGATGGTCTGTGTAGCTAGCAGGAAGTTGGTGGGAGGGGCTGGCGTGCAGGCTCGGTTCTCTGCTGTTCGGCCTGTTCCACCTCCTGGACAGCTGGGGGCGCAGTCGGACAATGATGGTTTGGATAGCTGAGAGGAGGACGGTTGAAGGGCGCTGGCGGCTAAGATGGTGGCAGCCACACGCTGGGTCCCCCAAATCTCCTGATCTCCACCCAGGCGCTCCAAGTTCACGCCCAGGCTTCAAGCACTCCCTCTCTTCCCCCAGTCAAGAGGCTGGGCTCCCGGCCGATCTGCTTCAGGCTCACTTTTCCATCCCTGGAGGCTGACCTGCCTGCTCGACCTTCCCGGGTTGCTGAGGGGCGCAGGCTGGTGATAGTCTGGCCAGATGACAGGTAGCTGGTTGGGAAGGGCTAGCAGGGGGGATGATGGGCCGCCGCTCCACGGCCCGCCGGCTCCCGCTGACTCGTCCTGCCCCTCCCGGACTCAGCTCCTCCGCTCCCACCTCAGGCCCAGGCCTCCGCCAAGAAGCTGCGTCCCACTTCAGGCTCTGGGCGGTCACAGTTCCGCGCTGAGGCGATGCGCCGGGACAGACCCCAGACCCGTGGGTGCCCACGCTGAATGCCCCACGGTTCTGATCTCCGCCTGGGTGCGGCGCAGGGTGCCAGGGGTGCTGTGTCCCAGGGCCCGCCGTTCCCAGCATCTGGGTGGCCCCCAAGGCTCCTGGTCCTGCCCTTCCACAGCCTACCTCCTCGGCGCTGAGCCCGGCTGCTGCCTGCCCCGGCAGAGCCGGGCCGGCGGGGGTCCGCGCGGAGCGCTGCGCTATGGCGTCTTTTCTTGTCCCCGCTCTGCTTTCTTGATCTTCTTTATTTGTTTGTGGTTCAAATTTCGCTTTTTTCCTTCTGTTGAAAAGATCTTTTTATGGTAAATTTAGATCCAAATCAAGGCCTTTGTGAAAAGACGGTTCACTCAGTCGCCATCTTGGATCTTCCCCCCTCTTAAATTTAATTATTAATACTGATTTAATAAAATAAGAATGAATAAATAGGAAGGGAACTGTAAAGAATGAAAAAGAAGTGTCTCTTAGCTGGGTGTGGTGGCATACGCTTGTAATTCCAGCATTTGGGAGGCTGAGACCGGAGGATCCGGATTCGAGGCCAGCCTCAGCTCCCTAGTGAGGCCCTCCGCAACTTAGTGAGACCCTGTTTCAAAATAAAGGATAAAAAATAGGGCTGGGGTGTGGCTCGGAGGTAGAATACCCCTGAGTTCAATTCCCAGTACCGCAAAAAAAAAAAAGAAGTGGCCGCCTGGTCACCGGACCTGTGTTGACGCTTTCGGCCGATGAGCGAGACTTGAACCCTTGGTGGTGGAGGCTGTGACTGTGTCCCAGAGTCTGGGGGCTGCAGGGTCCGTGTGACCCACAGAGTTGAGGGGCAGTAGGCGGGCCGTGCCCTGGGCCTCGGCCCCTTTCACGTCTTCCCTCCATCGCGGGTCCTGCAAACACACGCAGCCCTTGCCACTGACGACAGCAGGGCACCAACACAGGCTTCCGGGTCTCTTTTTTGGGGGTGGGTACTGGCTATTGAACCCAGGGGCATTCTACCTACCTCTGAGCTGCACACTCAGCCCTATTTGAAATAAAATAAAATAGAAGTTAAATTGTGGCTAATTCCTCTGATCTACCAGTAGGAGGTGTATTTTGTTTGTTTTATTTATTTATTCATTCATTCATTTATTTATTTATTTATTTATTTATTTATTTATTTATTTATTTATTTATTTCAGGGTACTGGGGATTGAACTCAGGGGCGTTCTACCTCCAAGCTATACCCCCAGCCCTATTTTTTATTCTTTATTTTGAAACCGAGTCTCACTAAGTTGCAGAGGGCCTCACTCAGTAGCTGAGGTTGGCCGTGAACCCAGATCCTCCCGTCTCAGCCTCCCAAGTACTGGGATTACAAGCATGTGACACCATGCTCAGCTTTTTTTTTTTTTTTTTTTTTTTTTTTGGTGGTACTAGGGATTGAACCCAGGGTCATTGTACCTACCTCTGAGCTACACACTCAGCCTTATTTAAAATAAAATAAAATAAAATAAAAGTTAAATTGTGGCTAATACCCCTGATCTACCAGTAGGAAGAATTTTGTTATTTTATTTTATTGGTACTGTAGATTGAACCCAGGGGCATTCTATCTCTGAGCTATACCCCTAGCCCGCCCTCTTTTTTTCTTTTCTTTTTTCTTTTTTTTTTTTTTTTTGCGGTACTGGGGATTGAACTCAGGGGCATTCTACCTCTGAGCTACACCCCCAGTCCTATTTTTTATTCTTTATTTTGAAACAGGGTCTCACTAAGTTGCGGAGGGCCTCACTAGGTAGCTGAGGGTGGCCTCGAACCCGGATCCTCCGGTTTCAGCCTCCCGAATGCTGGGATTACAAGCTTGCGCCACCACGCCCGGCTTTTGTGTGTGTGTGTGTGTGTGTGTGTGTGTGTGTGTGTGTGGCGCTGGGGATTAAACCCAGGGGCGTTCTACCTCCGAGCTGCACACCCAGCCCTATTTTTTATTCCTTATTTTGAAACAGGGTCTCACTAAGTTGCAGAGAGCCTCACTAAGTAGCTGAGGCTGGTTGCAAACCCAGATCCTCCAGTCTCAGTCTCCCAAGTACTGGGATTACAAGCATTCGCCACCACGCCCAGCGCCCTCCCTCTTTTTATTTTTTATTTTGAAACAGGGTCTCGCTAGGTTGCTGAGTCTCACTACTTGCTGAGGCTGTCCTCGAACCTGTGATCCTCCTGTCTCAGCCTCCCAAGTACAGGAATGACAGGTGTGTGCCACCACGCCTGGCTGAAACTTTCATTTTTGGAGTTGGATTTTTTAAACCTCCAGTTCTAGCAGGACCCTGAGTATTGCCCTGGGGGAAGGGATACCTTCTAGAAGACTCTTGGGCCCCATTCGAGGTGATCCTGATGCTTTTGGAATGCGTCTGAATTGAGCTCAGATTTTAGCACATCTTGCTGCCTTCGGTCCCCCAGGAAGGCAGAGCAGGAGCTGAGGAAGGTCTGGTGGCCCTGTGTCGCCTTAGGAAGCAGACATTTCCAGGCCTCGTGGACGGCGGGCGCAGGTGGAAAAAAAGTTCTCGAAGTTGTGATTAATTTTTCTCCTGTAGAAATGACTTTTAGCTTCAATTTTTAGAAAATATTCTGTGAGTTCAATTTGAAGAGCCTATGTCTAGAAATTGTTTTCATATTAACTGAAGGCTGTTTTTTTTTTTGGTGATTTGTTTCAGGATTGCCCAAGTTTATGTGATGATCTTCGTCCCTGCTCTTCCTGTAAGTCTTGTCTTTCATTTTATTTATTTATTTATTTATTTATTTATTTATTTATTTATTTATTTATTTGCAGTACTGGGGATTGAATCCTGGGGCATTCTACCTCCAAGCTACACCCCCAGCCCTTTTTTTTGTGTGTGTGTGGTATTGGGGATTGAACTCAGGGGCATTCTACCTCCGACCTATACCCCCAGCCCTATTTTTTTATTCTTTATTTTGAAACAGGGTCTCACTAAGTTGCGGAGTGCCTCACTAGGTAGCTGAGGCTGGCCACGAACCCGGATCCTCCGGTCTCAGCCTCCCAAATGCTGGGATTGCAAGTGTGTACCACCACGCCCGGCTCTTTTTTTTTTTTTTTTTTTTTTTTTTTTTTTTTTTTTTTTTTTAATTCTTTATTTTGAAACAGGGTCTCACTGAGTTGTGGAGGACCTCACTAAGAAGCTGAGGCTGGCCTCAACTCTGTGATCCTTCTGTCTCAGCCTCCCAAGTACTGGGATGATGGGAGTGCACCACCACACCTGGCTCCATGATCCCTTTTCTTTTTTTTTTTTTTTTTTTTTTTTTTTTTGTGGTGCTGAGGATTGGACTCAGGAGCATTCTACCTCTGAGCTACAGCCCCAGCCCTATTTTATTCTTTTATTTTGAAGCAGGGTCTCACTAAGTTGTGGAGGGCCTCACTAAGTTCCTAAGGCTGACCTCAAACCTGTGCTCCTCCTATCTCAGCTTCCCAAGCCATGGTTACTTTTGATTGTAAATTAATTAGGATGTTTCCTGGCCTGCTCTTGGAACTCCTTCAAGGCTGCAGCTTTTTTTTTTTTTTTTTTTCAGTACTAGGGATTGAACTCAGGGGCGTTCTACCTCCGAGCGATACCTCCAGCCCTATTTTTTATTCTTTATTTTGAAACCAAGTCTCACTAAGCTGCGGAGTGCCTCACTAGGTAGCTGAGGCTGGCCTCGAACCTGGATCCTCCGGTCTCAGCCTCCCGAATGCTGGGATTACAATCGTGCGCCACCACACTTGGCTAAGGCTGCAGCTTCTGTTTCAGCCAGTTAGAATTTGCCACCTGTCCGCTCTTCAGGGAATAATCTTTCACCTACTCCAGAAAATTCCAAATAGTGTCCTAGCATTTGTTTAGGATGGGGTCTAGTTTTCTAAATTTCTGGTCATATAACTCGGAGGCAAAAAACCAATCCCAATCCTTGGGAAGCTGAAACCGAAGGACTGCAGCTTCAAGGCCAGCCTCAGCAAATTATCATGAGTCTATTTCAAAATAAAGAAAGAAAGCTGGGTGGGATAATGAATGCTTGTAATCCTAGTACTTGGAGGCTGAGACAGGAGGATCACAGGTTCAAAGCTAGCCTCAGCAACTTAGTGAGGCTCTCAGCAACTTAGTGAGACCATAAAAAAAAAAAAAAAAAAATACCTGGAGTTGTAGCCCGGAGGTAGAAGGCCCTGGGTTCATCTCCAGTACCACAATACACACACACACACACACATATAAATAAAGGGCTGGGGGTAGCTAGGCATGGTGGTGCATGCCTATAATACCAGTACTTGGGAGACTGAGACAGGAGGATTGCAGGTTTGGGAACAACCTCAGAAACTTAACAAGGCCCTCAGCAACTTAGTGAAACCCTATTTCAAAGTAAAAAAAATAAAGAGCCAGGCATGGTGATGCACGCTTGTAATCCCAGTACTTGGGAGGCTGAGACAAGAG
This sequence comes from Graphiurus murinus, assembly GCA_004027655.1. Lineage (NCBI taxonomy): Eukaryota > Metazoa > Chordata > Mammalia > Rodentia > Gliridae > Graphiurus > Graphiurus murinus. The sequence goes on from PVLC010025110.1 coordinate 5,102, forward strand.
GATCACAGGTTCACAGCCAGCCTCAGCTACTTAGACTCTGTTTCAAAATAAAGAATAAAAAATAGGGCTGAGGGTATAGGTTTGAGGTAAAATGCCCCTGGCTTCAATCCCCAGTATCACTAAATAACTAAGTAACTAAATAAATAAGAAAAATTAAATAAAATAAAATAGGGCTGGGGGTATAGCTCAGAAATAGAACACCCCTGGTCCAATCCCCAGTACCATAAAATAAATAAGAAATTAATAAATAAACAAAGGGCTGGGGTGTAGCTTGGAGGCAGAATACCCCTGGGCTCAATCCCCAGGACCACAACGAACAAGCAGCTGAGAACGGGATGGGGGTGTAGCTCAGGGGCAGAGCCCTTGCTGAGCGTGCGCCATGTCCCAGTTCTGTGCCCAGCACCCCACAACAACAGCTACGCAAAACTAGAGCTGAAGTCAACGTGGCGTTTGTTTACCTCTTTTAACCTTCTAGGCGGCATTCCTGTACCAACTGCAGACACGATACTTGCAAAGCCAGGTACTGACTCTTTTTATATTTTTACTCCGTCATACTTGAAATGTATAGTGAATATTTTAAAGGAATTTTCTACCAAAGTAATTCCTATTTTTCCGTATAATTCATTTCTTTTTTTTTTTTTTTTTCAGTACTGGGGATTGAACTCAGGGGCATTCTTTCTACCTCCAAGCTACACCCCCAGTCCAGATTTTTATTCTTTATTTTGAAACAGGGTCTCACTAAATTGTGGAGAGCCTCACTTAGAAGCTGAGGCTGGCCTCGAACCTGGATCCTCCGGTCTCAGCCTCCCAAATGCTGGGATGACAAGCGTGCGCCACCGTGCCTGGCTAGCAGTTGCCTTTTAATAGACAGGTTAACGGGAAACCACAGGACTTCAAACCCCAGTGTAGCATCAACTCACTACTTAAATGCAGAGGTGGGACAGGGATTTCTACCTAAAGAAAATGTTCCTCTGAGCACTACATGTAGACTTAGCAGCTTGAAAAAAAAAAAAAAAAGAGCCGGGCGTGGTGGTGCACACTTGTAATCCCAGCATTCGGGAGGCTGAGACCGGAGGATCCGGGTTCACGGCCAGCCTCAGCTACCTAGTGAGGCACTCTGCAACTTAGGGAGACCCTGTTTCAAAATAAAGAATAAAAAATAGGGCTGGGGGTGTAGCTCGGAGGTAGAATGCCCCCAGTACCGCAAAAAAATAAAAATAAAAAGAGAGAAGCCGGGCGTGGTGGTGCACGCTTGTAATCCCAGCATTTGGGAGGCTGAGACTGGAGGATCCAAGTTCGCAGCCAGCCTCAGTTACCTAGTGAGGCACTCCGCAACTTAGTGAGACTCTATCTCAAAATAAAGAATAAAAAATAGGGCTGGGGGTGTAGCTCAGAGGTTGAATGCCCCTGGGTTCAATCCCCAGTACCGCAAAAAAAAAAAAAGAGAGAGAGAGAGAGGGAGGGAGAGAGGCAGGCCCTGGTGCTACAAAACAAAGGCAGAGCATTTCATGTGCTACACCCCCTGCCACAAGCCAGTCACACCGGGCCCTTTGCAGCTTTGCAGGGGGCTCCGACGCATGCCAGGGGGCTGGCAAGCAGCTCCAGGGGCCCCAGGGTGCCCCTGATGTTCTTTGTTTTCCATGTCACCCTGGAGCTGGCTTGCTTTCTGTGTGATTATTCCCTCTCCTCGACTCTCTCTGCTGTTGCTATGGTAACTGTGACCTACCGGGGGCTTTCTGCAGCATTTAGAGACTCCTGATTGGCTTGTCCAGAAGCAGGTGCCCGCAGAGGAGACACATCTGGTCATTTCCATCTCTGATGGTTCTCATCCTGTGTGGCTTTTCCTGTCATTGAAATTGTCACCCAAGCCGGGCGTGGTGGTGCACACTTGTAATCCCAGTACTTGGGAGGCTGAGACCGGAGAATCCTGGTTCACAGCCACTCTCAGCTACTTAGTGAGGCAATCCGCAACTCAGTGAGACCTGGTTTCAAAATAAAGAATAAAAAACAGGGCTGGGGGTATAGCTCAGAGGTAGAATGCCCCTGAGTTCAATCCCCAGTACCGCAAAAAAAGAAAGAAAGAAATTGTCACCCAAGCCGGGCGTGGTGGCACATGCTTGTAATTCCAGTACTCGGGAGGCTGAGACCAGAGGATTTGGGTTCGCGGCCAACCTCTGCAACTTAGTGAGACCCTCTTTCAAAATAAAGAATAAAAAATAGGGCTGAGGGTGTAGCTCAGAAGTAGAATGCCCCTGAGTTCAATCCCCAGTACTGCAAAAAAAAAAAAAAAAAAAAAAAAAGAAAGAAAAAGAAATTGTCGCCCATTAAGATCTGAGTGTTCTCTGGAGAGCACGGGGGCCTGGGCTTGGGAAGGCTAATGTTTTCCTCTTTGGGGTTGCAGGGGATCATCATGCCCCAGGTTATCACCGGGGTCGCGGCGAACGTGGTCAACCTAGGCATGAATGCCCTCTTGCTCTACGTCCTGGACCTCGGGGTCGTGTAAGTGGCAACCTGCTCAGTTGACAAAGGTCGTGGCATCCAGGGAGAGGCACCAGTGGAGGGCATACGGAGGGCCGAGTGTCGCGAGCACTCCGCGTCTTAAGACAAGGGGCACACACAACTTGTGTCTTTCCACGGTGTCAGCTGTATTGATCATGAAGGAAAAGGGGGAAATCACCACACCAGATTCAAGTCTGTCCCTGGAGGACTTTGGTCACATGAGGGAAAAAAAAAAGAAAAGTAGGGCTGGGAGTGTAGCTCGGCAATAGAAGGCCCTGGGTTCAATTCCCGATACAATGAAGAAATGAAATAATGAAAATGAAATAATGAAATGAAATCAACCCAATAGCTTCAAGCCTGTTTAATAACAATAATTCTCACCGCAGAGCCAGAGCTGGTCCGGTGGGGGGGTCTGGTCTGTTGATTGTGTTTGGAAGGCAGGCCCAGTGGTAATGGCGGCTTTTTCTCCTGCAGGGGATCCGCCTGGGCCAACACCACCTCCCAGTTCGTCCTGTCTGCTCTGCTTTTCCTCTACGTGTGGTGGAAAAAAATCCACATCGCCACCTGGGGAGGTACCGTGACATTGCTTTCTTACCTTATGTTACCTTCCTGATACTCAGGAAGGTGTAATTCTAGTTTCTGAACTGTGTTTTTCCACAAGGAGTTTTTGGTTTTGTCATTTTGAGAAATCTGAAAAATTACAGAAAATGTTTAAGTTACCAAAGATATAAAAGTTACAGGGTCGCTGGGCGTGGTGGTGCACGTTTGTAATCCCAGTGCTTGGAAGGCTGAGACAGGAGGATCCCAGGTTCATGGCCAGCCTCAGCTACTTAGTGAGGCCCTCCACAACTTAGCAAGACGATGTTTCAAAATAAAGAATAAAAAATAGGACTGGGGGTGTAGCTCAGAGATAGAATGTCCCCGGGTTCCATCCCCAGTACCACAAAAAAAAAAAAAAAGGTGAAGGCATGATTTTTTTTTTAATGTCCACAAAATCACCTTTGTTCATAGAAGTCTGTTTGCAGCTATTGGGCTTAAAAATTAATATTTAATGAATTAAAATGACTACTACAAAATCCTAGTTTCTCCTTGCAACTTACCCTGTTCTATGAAAGTGAAGTTTGACTGATGTCTTATCAACTAAGGTGAGTAGATTGAATTCATGAATGGTCCGTATCACAGCTTAGCTCAATTCCCTTGAATATTTATGTATATATACTTTTGGTACTGGGGATTGAACTCAGGGGCATAATACCTCCAAGCTATACCTCGACCCCTATTTTTTTTTTTTAAATTTTGAAACCGGGTCTCACTAAGTTGATGAGAGTCTCACTGCTTGCTGAGACCGTCCTTGAACCTGCAATCCTCCTGTCTCAGCCTCCCAAATACTAGGATTACAGGTGTGCACCACCACGCCTGGCTCCCCTTGAATATTTTAACATGCATCTGCAAGCTGAATACAACGATTTTTTTTTTTTTTTTCGGTACTGGAGATTGAACTCAGTGGCATTCTACCTCTGAGCTACACCCCCAGCCCTATTTTTTTATTCTTTATTTTGAAACCAAGTCTCACTAAGTTGCGGAGTGCCTCACTAGGTAGCTGAGGCTGGCCTCGAACCCGATCCTCCGGTCTCAGCCTCCCGAATGCGCCACCACGCCCGGCTACGATTTTGTTTTTGGGTTTTTTTTGTTTTGTTTGGGTTTTTTTTTTTAACTTTTTTACAAGGTTTATTATGTTATTTTATATTTATTATGCTACTTTATTCACAAATAAAATGTCTACTTTTTTTTTTTTTTTTGGTACTGGGACTTGAACTAAGAGGCATTCTACCTCCAAGCTACCCCCTCAACCCGATTTTATTTCTTATTTGGAGGCAGAGTCTCACTAGGTTGCCGAGAGCCTTGCTAAATTGCCAAGGCTGGCTTTGAACCTGTGATCCTCCTGTCTCAGCCTCTCAAGGACTGGGACTACAAACACTTGCTCCTCCACTACCCCAGTTCCTGAGGTTTTGATACACACGAACATTGTGAAATGTTGCAGCTAGAAAGCTAATTACCAGGTCTCATCAGCCCAGTTACCATTTGTGTGTGTGTGTGTATTCGAGTGTGTGTGTGTGTGTGTGTGTGTGTGTGTGTGTAGAACACTTGAGGTCTCCTTCAGAGCAACCGTCAAGTACAAAAGCGAGTCTTATTAGCTATACACACTGTGCTAATAAGTAATAAAACTTACCCATATTAGAACTGGGCTGAGATTGTAGCTCAGAGGTAGAATGCCCCTGGGTTCAATCCTCAGTGTCATAAAAAAAAAAAAAAAAATCCATTATGTTGTATCATTACATTGCATCAATAAAAGTATAAATAGAAGATTCTTCTGAGCCGGGCGTGGTGGCGCATGCTTGTAATCCCAGCATTCGGGAGGCTGAGACCGGAGGATCCGGGTTCGCGGCCAGCCTCAGCTACCTAGTGAGGCACTCCGAAACTTAGTGAGACCCGGTTTCAAAATAAAGAATAAAAAATAGGGCTGGGGGTATAGCTCGGAGGTAGAATGCCCCTGAGTTCAATCCCCAGTGCCGCAAAAAAAAAAAAAAAAAAAAAAAAAAAAAAAAGAAGATTCTTCTGTGTGTGTGTGTGTGTGTGTGTGTGTGTTACTGGGGATTGAACCTCTGGGCCCACATGAGCCCCTTCCCCCTGGGGGAACCCCCTTCACTCTCTTTACATGAGCCCAACTTTTTAGATTCCATATATAAGTGAAATGACGCAGTATTTGTTTTCCTATATCTGTTTTTTTTTTCACTTAACATAATATTCCTCTCCCCCTCACCCCCATTCATCTGTGTAGTCACAGATGGTAGATCTTCTTTCTTTTAAAATAATATTCCATCGGACATGGTGGCACACACTTGTAATCCCAGCACTTGGGAGACTGAGACAGGAGGATCACAGGTTCAAAGCCATCCTCGGCAACTTAGCGAGGCCCTCTGCAACTTCTTGAGACCCTGTTTCCAAATAATAAAATAAAATTGGGCTGAGATTGTAGCTCAGAGGTAGAATGGGTTCAATCCTCAGTGTCATCAAAAAAAAAAAAATCCATTATGTTTTATCATTACATAAAAGTATAAAAATAAGATTCGTGTGTGTGTGTGTGTGTGTGTTTTACTGGGGATTGAACCCAGGGGCATTCTACCTCTGAGCTATACCCCCAGCTTTATTTTATTTTTTTATTTGGATACAGGGTCTTGCTAAGTTGCTGAGGCTGGCTTCAAACCTGTGATCCTCCTGTCTCAGCCTCCCAAGTACCGGGATTGCAAGCGTGTGCCACCTTCTGGGCTCCTTATCTCCTTTTTGGTAATATCTATCCTAAAGGCAGGAAGTAGCATCTCATTGTGGTTTTGATTTGCATTTCTCTGATGATTACTCAACTCTCTCTTTAGGTCCCTGGCCCATCTTCAAATCAGGTTATTTAGGTTTTTTGTTGTTGAGTTGTATGAATTCCTCATATATATTCCAAAATATATGAATTCCTTATATATTTTGGATACAAATCCCTTATCAGGTATATAGTTTACAGATTTTTTTCTCTCATCCTATAGGCATCCTTCTTTTTTTTTTTTTTTTTTTTTTGCGGTACTGGGGTTTGAACTCAGGGGCGTTCTACCTCTGAAACCGGGTCTCACTAAGTTGCAGAGTGCCTCACTAGGTAGCTGAGGCTGGCCGCGAACCTGGATCCTGCAGTCTCAGCCTCCCGAATGCTGAGATTACAAGCGTGCGCCACCATGTCTGGCTTTTTTTTTTTTTTGAGACTATGTTCGACCTCTTTTTCTTTTTGAACGGGGGTCTCATTATGTTGCCCATGCTGGCCTCAAACTCTTGGGCGCAGGCCCAGCATCCTGAGGAGTTGGGACTATACCATGTTTTGCTTTCATCCACAGTGCACAGCTATTCTGTTTTATTTCTCTAGTTCCCTAGTGATAGTCTCCTCCATGTCTCCCATCCCCGTAACCACAGTCTGCCATAGCGAATATCCTGCTTTTGTTTTATGAAACACCACAACAATTTCTCTGCCATGTATCCAGGAGGGGCATGTGTGGGTGGTAAGGTATAAGCATACTCCAGTCTCACTAAACCTTGCCATCTTTTTTTTTTTTTTTTTTTTTTTTTCTGGTACTAGGGGATGGAACTCAGGGGCATTCTACTTCTTTCTTTCTTTCTTTCTTTCTTTCTTTCTTTCTTTCTTTCTTTATTTTTTTTTTTTTTTTGCGGTACTGGGGATTGAACTCAGGGGCATTCTACCTCCTAGCTACAGCCCCAGCCCTATTTTTTCTTTATTTTGAAACAGGGTCTCACTAAGTTGCAGAGTGCCTCACTAAGTAGCTGAGGCTGGCCTCGAACCTGGATCCTCCTGTCTCAGCCTCCCAAAATGCTGGGATTACAAGCGTGCGCCACCACGCCCAGCTGGGGCATTCTACTTCTGAGCTACACCCCCAGCCCTATTTTGTTTAATTAATTAATTAATTAATTATTTTTTTTGCAGTACTGGGGATGGAATTCAGGGACATTCTACCTCTGAGCTACACCCCCAGCCCTATTTTTTATTGTTTATTTTGAAACAAGGTCTCACTAAATTGCGGAGAGCCTCACCAAGTAGCTGAGGCTGGCCTCAAACCCAGATCCTCTTGTCTCAGCCTCCCAAGTACTGGGATTACAGGTGTGCACCACCCAGAAAACACTGCCCTCTGAAGCTGTGGTCCTCTTTGACATCTTGGTATCTTGCTGGAGAACTGAGGTCGCTTCTGGTCTCTGGCCTTGAGGAGGAAGAGGAGGAGGAGGAGGAGGAGGAGGGAGGAGGGGGAGTCGAAGGAGAAGGAAGAGGAAGAGGAGGAGGAGGAGGAGGGGAAGCAGAAAGAGAAGGAGGAGGAGGAGGAGTGGGGAGCAGGAGGAGAAGGAAGAAGAGAAGGAGGAGGAAGAAGAGGAGGAAGAGGAAGAAGAGGAGGAGGGGAAGCAGAAAGAAGAGGAGGAGGAGGGAGGAGAAGAGGAGGAGGAGAAGGAGGAGGAGGAGTAACTGAGCAGTAACCAGGGCTTTCTGCCGTCCCCCAGGCTGGACCCAGGAGTGCCTCCAAGAATGGGGCTCGTACATCCACCTGGCCCTGCCCAGCATGTTCATGGTGTGCATCGAGTGGTGGACCTTCGAGATTGGAACCTTCCTGGCAGGTCTGTCAGCTGCCCAGCGAGTCCCGTCCCCAGAGCGTCCCCTGAAGCTGAGGCTTTGCCCCTCTGTCCTGTGCGCCACTTTCCCAGACTGCGGAGGGATTTGTCAGAGACATCAACTCTCGGCCAAGCCAGGGGCACATTCACGTGTGTGGGGGGGGGGGGGGCTTTGGCGCCATCAAACCACGCTTCCTTTTTGTAAATGAGTAAAGAAAGGCCCCTGGGGAAGGGTTTGTCAAGGGTCATACAATGGGAGAATGACAGTCCCCAGTCCAGGGCTCCCCACTCTGACCTCCTGTGCTCCAGCTGACATTCAGCTGCTGGGGCTTCCAGGCTAGGTTTTTTTTTTTTTTCCTTTTCTTTTTAAGGGGTCTCAGTATGTTGCCTAGGCTGGCCATGAACTCTTGGGCTCAAGCGATCCTCCTGCCTCAGCCTCCTGAGTAGCTGGGACTATAGGTGTTTGTGCCAGGTGCTTCTAGCCAAGATTTTCTTTCTTTTATTTTCCTTACTACTTTCCTTCCTTCCTTCCTTCCTTCCTTCCTTCCTTCCTTCCTTCCTTCCTTCCTTCCTTCCTTCCTTCTTGTACTAGAGGCAGAACTCAGGGGCATTCTACCTCTGAGCCATACCGCCAGCCTTATTTATTTATTTATTGGTACTGGGAATTGAACTTCAGGGGCCTTCTGCATCTGAGCTATACCCCCAGCCCCTTTTTAATTTTTTTTTTCAAAAATGTGCTTTTAAGCTGGACATGGTGGCACATGCTTGTAATCCCAGTACTTGGGAGGCTGAACCGGAGGATCCGGGTTCGTGACCAGCCTCAGCTACCTAGTGAGACCCTCCGCAACTTAGTGAGATCCTGTTTCAAAATAAAGAATAAAAAATAGGACTGGGGATGTAGCTTGGAGGTAGAATGCCCCTGGATCCCATCCCCAGGACCGTAATAAATAAATAAATATTTTTAAAATGTGCTTTTTATTGGCGCATTATGAAATTCTTCATTTTGAAACAGGATCTCGCCGCATTTCCAAGGATCTCACTAAGTTGCTGAAGCTGGCCTTGAACCAGGATCCTCCTGTCCTGTCTCAGCCTCATACCAAGCCTGGCTTCCAGCCAAGCTTTTGTGTGTGTGTGTGTGTGTGTGTGGTACTAGGGATTGAACCCAGGGGCATTGTACCTCCGAACTACACCCTCGGAGGGGGTATAGCTCAGAGGTAGAATGCCCCTGAGTTCAATCCCAGGTACTGCAAAAAAAAAAAAAAAAATGTATATATACACGTTCTAGTTTCCCCTGTCTCCTCCCACCCGCTTCCTGAAGGCGTTCTGTGCGTCGTCTTGCAGGACTGATCAACGTGACGGAGCTGGGAGCCCAGGCCATCGTGTACGAACTGGCCTCGGTGGCCTACATGGTAAGAACCTGCGAGCGCTGTCCCCGCCCTGGCCGAGAAGGAGACAGAGAGGGGGCCGCAGAGTAGAGAGAGAGCCCGGGTGGGTGGGGGAGGGGCCAGGCGCTCCAGATCCAACCCTAGCCCCGCTGCTCCCCGACTCTATGACCTTTCTGAGCCTCAGTTTCCCCATATGCAAAATGCGGGCACATTCCCACTTTGCAAGTGCATGAGATGCTGCATGTAAGACGCTTAGTGTGACCCCCTCCCGGCACAGGCACCCCACCGCCCCGGAGCTGGTGCTGGGGAGCCATGGTGGGGGAGGTGGGGCCTGCGCCCGCCCAGCTCCTGGCCCGGCCCGGAGACACAGGTGGAGAAGAACACGGGGGGGGGGGGGGGGGGGATCAGAGCGCTGAAGATGGCATTACACACGCCCTGGAAAAAAGCAGAACAGGGTCGGAGATGCACGAAAACAAATGGATACTGCGTGTGTGTGTGTGTGTGTGTGTGTGTGTGTGTGTGTGTGTGTGATACACTGAAGATTGAACCCAGAGCATTCTACTCTTGAGATATACCCTCAACCCTTTTTATTTTATTTTATTTTATTTTCGTTACTAGGGATTGAACCCAGGCACATTCTACCTCCGAGCTACACCCCCAGTCCTATTTTTTTATTCTTTATTTTGAAACAGGGTCTCACTAAATTGTGGAGTGCCTCACTAGGTAGCTGAGGCTGGCTGTGAACCTGGATCCTCCTGTCTCAGCATCCCAAATGCTGGGATTACAAGCGTGCGCCACCACGCCCGGCTTTTATTTTACTTTTATTTTTACTTTTTGTGTGTGGGGGGGGAAGGCGTGGGGGGTACTGGGGATTGAACCCAGGGGCATTCTGCCTCCCAGCTACACCACCAGCCCTATTTTTTTAATTCTTTGTTTAGAAACAGGGTCTCACCAAGTTGCAGAGGGCCTCACTAAGTCGCTGAGGCTGGCCACGAACCTGTGATGTTCCTGTCTCAGCCTCCCAAGTACTGGGATTACAAGTGTGCACCACCACGCCTATCTAGCCCTTTTTATTTTGAAATAGGATCTTGCTAAATTACTGTGCATGCTGCTGGCCTCAACCCTGTGATCCTCCTTTCTCAGCCTCCCAAGTAGTGGGATTACAGGCGTGTATCACCATGCCTACCTTTATTTTTGTTTATTTATTTATCTATCTATCTATCTATCTATCTATCTATCTATCTATTTATTTTTGTGGTACTGGGGATTGAACCCAGAGACATTCTACATTCGAGCTACACCCCCAGCCCGATTTTATTTCTTATTCAGAAACAGAGTGTCGCTAGATTGATGAGAGTCTCACTACTTGCTGAGGCTGTCTTTGAACGCACAATCCTCCCGTCTCAACCTCCCAAGTACAGGGATTATAGGCATTATAGCCACCACACCTGGCTGTTTTTTTATTTTGAAACAGGATCTTGCTAAGTTGCTGAGGGGCTCACTAAATTGCTGAGGCTGGCCTCGAACCTCCTGTCTCAGCCTCCAGAGCACTGGGATTACCAGGAACATGAGTGGCATGCTTCGACTCTTTACTAGTCGAGAAGTCAGGTGTCAAGGACAATGGGCCTTTCGTTTTTGGTCACACATCTAGGATGAGCTCTAGAATCCAGATCGCCAGATGTGCATGGGCCCTCTGTGTGCTTGGGCCCTAGTGCACCAAGACTAGAATTGTCAGGGTTTATTATTATTATTATTATTATTATTATTATTAATTAATTTTTTCAGCACGGATTTTTTTTTTTTTTTTTTTTTTTTTTTTGCGGTACTGGGGATTGAACTCAGGGGTGTTCTACCTACGAGCTATACCCCCAGCCCTATTTTTTAATTCTTTATTTTGAAACCAAGTCTCACTAAGTTGCGGAGTGCCTCACTAGGTAGCTGAGGCTGGCCCCGAACCCGGATCCTCCGGTCTCAGCCTCCCGAATGCTGGGATTACAAGCGTGCGCCACCACGCCCGGCTCAGCACGGATTTTTTATACAATTGTCAGGGTTTTTGATGGTGTGATTCTGGTTGTTCACACCCAGGTGCCCCTTGGCTTTGGCGTGGCCGCCAGTGTCCTCGTGGGCAACGCTCTGGGGGCCGGGAATGCTGAGCAGGCCCGCCGCTCCTGCGTCACGGTCCTCCTGTTTGCCAGTGAGTACAACCCTACCGCTCCCGCCTCCCTACGCAGCCCGACTCGACAAGTCAAAACCGATGGAGCCGGGCGTGGTGGCGCACGCTTGTAATCTCAGCATTTGGGAGGCTGAGACAGGAGGATCCGGGTTCTCGGCCAGCCTCAGCTGCCTAGTGAGGCACTCCGCAACTTAGTGAGACTCGGTTTCAAAATAAAGAATAAAAAAATGGGGCTGGGGGTGTAGCTCGGAGGTAGAATGCCCCTGAATTCAATCCCCAGTACCAAAAAAAAAAAAAAAGGATGGAGCAGAGTTTTTCTAGGGTTCCACTCGCACGCGTACATACACGTAACCAGAACCTTTCCTCTTCACGTTCCTTCCAATTTGCTGAGTTAAGGGAACGCTCTCGTCCTAAGGTCTTAGTATTACCTACCAGGCAAACGACGTTGGGCTCGGTTCTACTTAAATAATTTCTGGGGCCGACATTGTTGTCCTGCATCGTCTCGTGTTATGACCACGGGCTGCGTGGCTGGTCCTCCGTGTCCCCGGACCGCTGCCTTTTCTGGCTGTTGCAGCGTCCGGAATCCAAGCCGCTAGCAAAGGCGCTGACGCAGCACGCTGCCACAGCTCAGCTGGGAAGTGTGAGCTCGCGACACCCGCAGGTTCAGTTGTCTGGTGAGGGCTGGCTTAGCTTCCACAGTGGCAGCTTGACGTCCCCTTGTCCCCAGGGGACACGGCCTCACACGGCACCCCGGAAGGAAGGGCAGAAGGGGACCAAACTCCTTTTGTCAAATCCTTTTTTTTTTTTTTGCGGTACTGGGGATTGAACCCTGGGGCATTCTACCTTCGAGCTATGCCTCCAGTCCTATTTTTTATTCTTTATTTTGAAACAGGGTCTCACTAAGTTGCGGAGTGCCTCACTAAGTAGCTGAGGCTGGCCTCGAACCTGGATCCTCGGATCTCAGCCTCCCAAATGCTGGGATTACAAGAGTGGGCCACCACGCCCGGCTAACCAAACTCCTTTTGTCCAACCCTCTTATAAGGGCACCTGATGAGGCAAAGCTCTCACGATTCAGTCACTCCAAAATAGTGTTGCATTGGGCATTAAATTTAAACACGTAGCCAGGCGTGGTGGCACATGCTTGTCATGGGAGGCTGAGATAGGAGGATCGCAGGTTTGAGGCCAGCCTCAGCTACTTAGTGAGGCCCTGTTTCAAAATAAAAGATTAAAAAAATAGGGCTGGGCGTGTAGCTCGAAGGTAGAATACTCCTGGGTTGAATCCCCAGTACTGAAAAAAATAAAGAATAAAAAAAAAAAAAAAATAGGGCTGGGGGTGTAGCTCAGAGGTAGAATGCCCCGGGTTCAATCCCTAGTGCCACAAAAAAAAAAAAGAAAAGAAAAGAAAGAAAAAAAAATCTCTTTCTTTTCTTTTCTTTATGACATGGAGTCTTGCTATGTTGCCCAGTTTGGTCTCAGGCGATCTTCCTGCCTCAGCCTTCCAAGTAGCTGAGACCATAGATGCACATTATGACACCAGCTGTGTTAGTGCATCCCTCCCTCCCTCCTTCTCTCCTTCACTCCCTCCCTCCCTCCTCAGTACTGGGGATTGAACCAAGGGGCATTCTACCTCCGAGCTACACCCCCAGCTCTATTTTTTTTTTTTCTTCTTTATTTGGAAACAGGGTCTCACTAAGTTGCAGAGGGCCTCACTAAGCAGCTGAGGCTGGCCACCAACCGGGATCCTCCTGTCTCAGCCTCCCCAGTACTGGGATTACAAGCGTGCGCCACCAATGCATTAGTGCGTTTCTTAAGCCGGTGGTGCGCGGCCTTAGGCCTTGGTGAGAGGTCAGCCCCGGCGCCCGTCACTTCCGGTCACTTCTTCTGTGTCTCCTAGGTGTGATCGCCCTGGCCACGGGAGTCATCCTAGCAGCTCTGAAGGATGCGGTGGCCTACGTCTTCACTGGTGACAAGTGCGTACTCACGCGTGGGGGACAGTGTCTTTGCTTCCCTGCTCCTCTGACCGAGAGAGGTGGGCCACCTTCTACTACACGGGAAAGCCAGTGGTGCAGCCAGCGATGAGAAGCCAGCGTGAGGGCC
>PVLC010025111.1:0-23951 GCA_004027655.1 Graphiurus murinus
GAGAGCGCTGGAAGGTGACGGAGGCAGCCCCTTGCCCTCCATCTTCAAGGATTCTGAAGAGCCCATCACGGATTGCCCTGAAATTTAGTCTCATCACTCACTGGGGGATGTAAACTTGAAAACGTCTCCCTGGAGGTGCCTGTGAATGCTCCTCCTAGTCTTTGTTCATTAGTTCAACAAATGTTGAGTACCTCTGTGCTGGACACTGTCCTAGGCTCTGGGGAAACTAAGAGGCCAGGGCATGGCCCCATCTCAGGGGGGCCCTGGTCCAGCAGGACAGCAGATGAAAGCTGACAATGGGATGGAGGAGGTCTGCTCATTAGGATGAAGCCACAGGAGTGTGGTTGCCCAAGGAAAGGCGGTGTTAGCTCTTTGGGAGAATAAGAATAAAGGAAATTAAAGGCTGCATTGGAGGTAAGAGTTTAAGAAGAGGGATATGGAATCTCTATTTAGTATGGAAAGAGAGTTTTAAGAACTTAACATATAAATAGGGCTTAAGGAAATCTAATTATGAAATTCTTTGCGTTTGGAACATGAGTGGGTGTATTGGTTACCTACTGCTGCATAACAAATTATCCCACAGTGCAGTGACTTTAAACAGCAGTTTCTATCTCACAGTTGTCAGGGATCTAGGTGCATTCCAGTGGGATTTTCCATCCCCAGGTCTCTCCCAGGACTCTAGTCAAGGTTCAGTTAAGACTGGGTCTCATCTGAAGGATGAACAGGGGGGAAACTGGCATGGGGTTGTTGTCAGGATTCACCTGTAAGCGAGTCGTTGGCTGCTGGCCGCCCACAGCCGCTTGCCACATGTGCAGCTACCATGTTGTCATCAGGGTGAGCAAACAGGAACCAGAGAGAGGGAGTGGAGGAACACAGATGCTATAGCCTTTTGTAACCTAACCATGGAAGGGCCATCCTAGCACTTGCACTGTTTTCTATTTTTAATTTTAATTTTTTTTTTTTTTTTTTTGCGGTACTGGGAATTGAACACAGGGGCATTGTACCTCCGAGCTGTAGCCCTAGCCCTATTTTAATCTTTACTTGGAAACAGGGTCTCACTAAGTTGCGGAGAGCCTCACTAAGTAGCTGAGGCTGGCCGTGAACCTGGATCCTCCAGTTTCAGCCTCCCAAGTACTGGGATTACAAGCGTGCACCACCATGCCTGGCTTACTATTTTCTATTACTAAGCAAGTTACCCGGGAGGAGGTGACCCTAGAACATGAATGCCAGGAGTGGTGGGGATCACCGGACCCCATCTGAGCGACCTGCACCCTGGGCAAAATAGAAGATGCATCCTCTCATACCCCACATCCTTGAAAGCCAGATGGGAGAGGAGTCGGAGAGGAGTTCTTGGTGGCAGCAGTGGGATGTGTAGAAGGACTGCCTCTCCCTTGTGCTTAACATTGCTATTGGCACCGTCACCACTGTGGCTGCCCGAACCTCCCTCCCCACCTGGACCCACCCCAGAGGCCTTTTCTGGAATTTTGTATTCAGGTGTTCATCCTTAAAGGATTATTTCCTTCTGCAAAAGACTTTTCTTTTTAACATTTTAAAATGAACATCTAGAGACCAAAACCCAGAGGAAGAATGGAGAAAGCTTGTCAGTCCGTAAGAGCAAGTGGGGGGCCATTGTAGTGTGGAAAGGGGGAGGCCGATCTGCTGGATGGCCTGTGCCTCTGAAGCTTGGACACAGAAACACTTTAGTCCTCTCCCTCTAAGACTCCTACGTAGTGGAAGCAAGTGGTAGGGTGAGTTTGTCTTTTTGTTCTTAGTTCAGTCTCTAGACCAAGTTCAATGGGATTGGAAGGTTGTCCCCTTAAAACACACACACACGCACACGCACACACACACACACACAAACACACACACGCACGCACACACACATGCTAATAACAAATAGATGGAGATTTCATTAGGTGGTGCTGCTTGGAAAGAAAGAGTCCAGCCACTGACATTGTGGCTCCTGGATTGTTTTACCCACCAAGTGCTCGCTGAAAATGCACATAATTGATAGAGCTCCAATGATTTATCAAAGCATAATTTAAAGTGTCAGAAGGGTGGTCAAAATCCCGGTGGTTAACTAATTCAGTCAATTAAGACAGCCTCCTAAATGAGTACAAAGACAGCCCACGAGCCTCCAGAGATTCCTGGTCTCAAAATAAAATAAATGGGACCAGCATCATTATGATGGGTAAGGAGCTTTTTTTTTTTTTTTTTTTTTTTTTTGTGCGCAAATCTGAATTAGTGATTACAGATAGGCTGAAAGACTACGGGTGCTTAATGAGGAAATGCCGCTTGATTTTTTAACAGGTGCAACTCAGTTTTAATTACTTATGATAACGTTCTGCTAAGTGAAGAGCTCCTGAGTTCTAAAAGCAAAACGAGGAGACCTCTGCCCAGCGTCTCTAGCCTACGAGACGCATGTGAGCAGCGTGTCTTTGTTTGGTTCATGGTTGGACTGTTTCTGGAGGGAGAGAGCATGAAATTCGAGTATGCTGGGACAGAAATCTAAAGTAGAACACGGAGTCCTGGCTGTGGTGACCGGGGCCAGTGTCTCGTCCTCCTGGACTTCCTCTGGTGGAGAAAGAGGCGACGGCATGGGGTCAGGGTGGCCTGGGAGGTGAGCTGGTCAAACGCAAATAATTGCGTAAGGGGTTTGCACAACAGTGGTACCGGATGTTCGTTTTGGAGATACTGGAAATACAGAAATCCTGTCCAGTCCCAGGACTGCTAGACCCGGAAAGGACAAACAAGACGCTGTCATCTGCTGAGGGTTAGCTAAGGTGGAATCCTTGCTCAGAATGTGTTAAGCCAGCCCCAGGTACTGGGAGGTCCCCCAGGTCGACACCCACCTGCAGGCTGGGCCCCCCTGGCTGCCAGCCCACAATGTGGCTGGCTCCGGTCGGCCTCAGCTTCATAGCCCTCCCCTCAACGGGGCTTCAAACAGGCAACGTATGGGGAGCTTGGTCCCAGTGTGGGCTTTCCCCTCTGATATTTTCTTCATTACCTACATAAACTTTTAAAGAAATGTGCTTCTGAATATTTGACCTGAGGGAGCTATATTATTGTACAATGTGCAGTTTTCATTCTTTAGAATTTCCTCAAAAGGAGAGATCCAATCAGAATGCTGGAGGGCCTAATATCCGAATGGTCTCACTTTACCCCCCTTGCCTTTGTGTGTGTGTGTGTGTGTGTGTGTGTGTGTGTGTGTGTGTGTGTGTGTGTGGTGGGGGGTACCGGGGATGGAACCTATGGGCAGTCTATCTCTGAGCTACACCCCTAGCTTTTTTCATGTTTTATTTTGAAGCAGGGTCTAACTAGGTTGCTGAAAATCTTATTCCATGCTGAGCCTGTCCTCAAACCTGTGATCCTCCTGTCTTGGCCTCCTAAATACTAGGATTATAGGTGTGCACCATCATGCCCAGCTTTGCCACTTTTCTTAATGAAGAAGCCAAGCGTCAAGTTTTCCAAGGTAGATTTTTCCAGAAAGCAAAGACCTGAAAGTTTCCACAAACCAACGTTTGTTATTTCTGTGCTTTTTCTTTTTCCTTCATAAATCTGCCCATCCCACAAACCCAAGGCCGTGCGTTGGCGGCCCGGCGGCCCCTCCAGCTCTTTCTACCAGTTTACGGGCACCGCGGCTCTCCACTACCGCGCTATGGCTTGTTTTGGCATGATGTGCACATGTAGCCGCGGAGGGACAAGAGAAAACAAAAAACCAAGAGAAAAATCAAAGAGAATTGCAAGTTGGGACAGAGAGCTCATTTTAATGAAAGTGACCGGTAGAACTCCTGGGTCTTCTGAGGCCCCGTTTTGTTTATGAGAGACCTCCTGCTGAGCCGTCCCAGTGAGCAAGAGTCAAATGATTATTTTTTCTATGATGTGTGCAGAGGCCAGTTGAATGTTGTTAATGTGTAATTAATTCAACAGTAAAGCTTGGCCCAAAGCATGACTCTTGCTCCATAATTGTGCTTATTCCTGGGCTTACGGCAGTCTTGATCATGGGAGAGTTGTTTGAGCTCTCTGTGCCCCAGACCCCCACCTTAAAACTAGAAGATTAAGTAGTGGATGTGTCCCTCCTCCCTCTAAACTATGAGTTAGTTGCTGAACAGTAATACAGAACCAGATATTGTTTCATCTTAGGCAAGAGCACAGATTTTTTTCTTTTTCATAAAGAGGTGGCCTTTATGGCTAGATATTTCATAGGGCCATGAACAGTTATGGCAATGTAATCCAGAAAAACAAGAAGATCACTGAGATAATGAATGGGCCGCCTCAATTCTCACCTCGTTCTTGGGAAGGACTTAGCCATACAGGATTCTTCTTCTTCTTTTTTTTTTTTGGGTGGTATGGAGGTTGAACCCAGGGACATTCTCCCTCTGAATTATACCCCCAGCCCTATTTTATTTTTTTGGTTTGAAACAGGGTCTTGTTAAGTTGCTGAGGCTGGCCTCAAACATATGATCTTCCTGTCTCAGCCTCCCAAGTACTGGGATTACAGGCGTATGCCATCATGCCTAGCCATAAAGGATTCTTGAAAAGAAAAAAAACCCCACCCTTCATACCACTTCTCTCAGTGCAAGAGAAAGACTGTAAAATCACATGGCTGTAAAATCAGCACAAAAGGCCAGGCCCTAGTATCCTCAGGTCAGAATCCCATGGAGTCCCTTGTCAGAGAGCAAAGCTTTCTTTGAGCTTCCCAGTAGATTTCAGATCTCAGAAGAGACAACTTTTTTTTTTTTTTTGTGGTACTGGGGATTGAACTCAGGGGCATTCTACCTCCAAGCTATACCCCCAGCCCTATTTTTTATTCTTTATTTTGAAACCGAGTCTCACTGAGTTGTGGAGTGCCTCACTAGGTAGCTGAGGCTGGCCGCGAACCTGGATCCTCCGGTCTCAGCCTCCCGAATGCTGGGATTATAACCACCACGCCCGGCTTCAGAAGAGACAACTTAAAACAGTGTTTCATTATAATCACTTCTAAACTGGTTGTTTTGATTCATAAGTTAATTACATTTCCATTTTCTCAGTTACTTAGATGTCATTTGAAAAACTTTTTGATGTTACTGTTATGTTTAACTGAGGATGAAACCCAGGGTCTCGTATATGCTTGTTTGGCGAGGGCTTAATCACTGAGCGGCATCCCCAGCCCTGCACGTATATTTGGGGAGAAAATTACAATTTGTATACTTATATGTGGAGCATTTCTAATCTGAAAATCCAAAATCCAAAATGCTCTAAAATCTCAAAACTTTTGAATGTGGACAGAACACTTTAGGTAGAAAATGCCACGGCTGACCTCATGTGATGCTGGGTCAGTCAATACAAAGGCATCAAGAACGTTGTATAAAACAACCTGCAGGCTGTCTGTGCAAGGGTGTATATGAAACAAATGAATTTTGTGTTTAGACTGGGACATTTCATTATGTTACATGCAAATACTCCAACATCTGGGAAAAATCAAAATCCAAAATACTTCTGGTCCTAAGCATTTGGGATAAAGGATACTCATCTTGTATGAATATATTTCTACTTCGGGGGGATTTTTCTCAGCCAAGACACTTCAGCGTGAGTCCCAGATCAGCAGGGTGTGTTGGTACTGGCCCGAGTCTATGACTGTGCACTAGGGTTGGGATATCACGAAGTGCCTCCTGTGTGCTGTGGCGCTCAGACCTTCCGCAAACGGAAGAGATGGGTGGGTGCTGTTACCTTGTGCCTCTTGCAGGTGAAGACTCTTCATAGGTCTCATGGGTGGCAAAGCTGCCATTTGACCCAGATGATTGTACACTAGTTCATGCTCTTGCTAAACTGCTTCCTTCAAATGTGGTCCCAGCTTTTATAAAATCACTGTACTGCTAAATGAGAATCACAATGGTGGAAGAAACAGCTCTCCAAGGGTGTGCCAGTACTGTTTAGCCCAAGGCAGAGTGTTGAGAGCAATGATGCTGTTCTCCCAACTTCCATGACCCCTGTGGGTTATGATATTAAAAAAAAAAAAAAATGATGGTGAGAGCTGGGCGTGGTGGCGCACACTTGTAATCCCAGTAGTTGGGAAGCTGAGACCGGAGGATCCAGGTTTGCGGCCAGCCTCAGCTACTTAGTGAGGACCTCTACAACTTAGCGAGACTCTGTTTCAAAATAAAGAATAAAAAATAGGGCTGGGGATGTAGCCTGGAGGTAGAATGCCCCTGGGTTCAATCCCCAGTACTAAAAAAAAAAAAAAAAAGATGGTGAAATTATCCATAAAATAAAAGCTACCATTTAAGATCATTTTTAAGTCCAGTAGGCATTAATTACATTCACAGTGTTTATACCCATTGCTGTTTCCAAAACTTTTTCATCACCCAAACAGAAACTCTCTACCCATTAAAGTAGCCTCCCCTTCCCCTCCCCTAGTCCTTGGGATTCTCACTTCTACTGTTTGTCTCTGAATTTGCCTATTCTAGGAACTTCATGTAAGTGGAATCGTAGGGTATTTGTCCTTTGGTGCCTGGCTTATTTTACTTACCATATAATGTGTCCAAGAGTCCTTCATGTTGTAGAATGAATCAAAACTTTTCATTTTCATGGCTCAATAATAATCTATTGTATGGATATACAGCATTTTATTTAAGCACTCATCTGTTGATGGTCACTCGGGATTTCATACCTTTCTGCTATTGTGAATACTCCTGTAGTTATGTAGGTATATGAGTCCGCACTTCCAGTTCCTTTGGGTGTGTACCTAGGTATGGAATTGCTAGCTCATATGGCAGTTCTCTGTTTAACTCTTTGAGGAAGGTCATGAAAGTTTTCACGAGTTAAGTTCGAAAGGTGGTCAATGTCTTGTCTCCTGCATTGTGACACCTCCCAGCAGTGGCATCCAAGCCTTGCGGTTTGTAATTCACTTCCCACCTCCTCTGGGGAGTGGGAGGGAAGTGATCCCCCCACTGAACCTAGAGGATCTGAGGACCTGGCCCTGCTCTCTGGACACTTCTGGAAAAGCAAACCTCTGCGATGCAGAGTTTAAGCATTAACATGTGTTTGCCTTCACATCTGCGTGATAAGCAGACGCAAGTGCTGCAGTCCTTGACACTTGTGAGACCGGTTTGTGCAAATGCACTTGAAAGGGATGGTTTGGAGTCCCCATGAGCCTGCCAGAAATGGGGTAGGAAGAGATTGCAACCGTGTGTGCGCGCGCGTGTGTGTGTGTGTGTGTGTGTGTGTGTATGCATGCATGCATATGTGGTACTGGGGATTGAACCCAGGAGCATTCTACCCCTAAGCTACACTGCCAGCCCTATTTTATTTTATTTAATTTTGCTACTGGGATTTAAACCCAGGGGCCTTCTACTTTTGAGCGACACCAGGGTCTCTCGAAGTTAATTGTGCTGGACTCAAACTTGTAATCCTCCTGTCTCAGCCTCCCAAGTATTAGGATTAGAGGCGTGTATGTGCCATCATGGCCAGTGATTTTGTGAGTCTTAGTAACAGCCATCTGTGTTAAACTGTGGTTGTGGGGGAGGCTTCCTAAAGACTGGGGTCATAAGAGAGTGCTGTCTTCCAGGTGACCTGGGGCCTGGTTCTGGTGAAGGGAAGTCATGGGAGTATTTGCCATCACACAGACATGGCATTGGACCTGGCATAGAGTACAGCTCTTGGATGTTTATTCTAGTGTTATCAAACCTCTGGGTATTTGGAAATGTTGAATATTATTTTGCAATGTGGAAGCCACACATCCAGGTGACAGGTTGGGGCTTTGACCTTTCACCTAACCATTTTGGTGCTAGTCAAACTAAATCTACATTCCTAGTTGTCACCTGAAGGTAGCTGGGGATTTACCAGGCACCTTGGGAGACTTGAGTAACAGAAGAATTCCAAAAAAACCTGTCTGGGCCACCTTTTGTCTTTGCATTGATGGGGTGTGGAATGCTTGTGGAATCCGCTTTCTGTTCCACGTGTAAGAGAGTTTAGGCCCTTCGAGTCAATCTGCTTTGTTTCAATATTGAAATGTTATTTTAAAAAAGACTTTAGTGAACATAGTTTTGAAGTCCTGTGCTCTCTAATTCTGTTACTTGGCAGATGGAAAATAATGATGAATTCCACAGAGATTTGGCCATGGGCAGGAATGAAAATAAAAAAAACCCGTGTGTGTGCGTGTGTACATGTGTGCATGTGTATGTGTGGGTGGGGGGGGGGGTTGGCCAAGCATATCTCTTCTTCCTGGCTTTTGTGTTTGATTGGCCAGAGAGTCAGAGATTCAGGGATTCTGCAACTGCAGGATCCAGTACCAAACAGATGACCCAGGAGTTGTTCTCTTGTACATTTCATTGCATGTAAGACATTTCTGTTGAAGTTTTAAAAGCTAATAAAGTAAACAACATTTGTAATCTCACCACTTAATTATATAAAGTACATTGCTAACAACTTGGCATACTTTCTTTCTGATTTCAGCCATGTTTATAAAGCCATGCTTATAGTGTCAACCTATCTATGCATCTGTAGAGTCATGTTTCGTGCTTGGATTTCTTATCAAATGAAATCATGAATAAACTTTCTTGTATTCAATGTCCTTTTTTTCATTTATCAATTACTAGATAATGATATATTCCCAAGTCTGAACATTAGAATATCTATTCCTTGCCAGGCCTGGTGACACACACTTGTAATCCCAGTACTTGGAAGGCTGAGACAGGAGGATTGCAGGTTCAAGGACAGTCTCAGCAAAGTAGTGAGCCTCTCATCAATCTAGCGAGACCCTGTTTCCAAATAAAAATAAAATAGGGCTGGGAGTGTAGCTCAGAGGTAAAATGCCCCTGGGTTTAATCCCTAGTGCTACAAAGAAAAAAAAAAAAAAAGAATATTCCTTTAGGGACTATGTTCTATTGGAATGTACTCTTTATTAGTTCATATAGGACGAACTGCACATTATTAATGAACCTTTCTTGATGGATTCCAGTTTTTGTTGTTATTAGTGTTAAAAAAATGCACAGTGCAACAGTTTTTTTCATATTCCTTGAAGTAATCATGTAGTTTCTATGGATTAAATTCCTAGAAGTGGAGTTAACTAGGTTAAAAAAAAAAATAAAAAGCATTGCTAATTTGAATAGCTACCACCGAATTATTTTACAAAATGGTTTTTTCCAATTTGCGTTCCCATTCTCAACTTGAGTGTGTTTCCTTCCATGCTTACCAAGTGCTGAATGACACGGAGCTTTCTAATTTTTGTTAATCAGCTGGTGAATAACACTGCCTCATTATTGTTTCAATTTGCATATCCCTGATTGTTAATGAGGTTAGGAATTTTTTCATATGTTTATTGGGTATTGACAGTCTCTGCTCTGTAAAAGCATTTAGCCTAATTGGCAAAATGATTGTAGCGTTGAAAATCTGAGGAATTTAGAAAGACACTGAAGGGCATGTCTTACATTTCTGTTGGAGGGGTAGCCCCGTTAGGTGTATGCTGAAGCTTTGCATGAAAACAGTGATTTAGCTAAACCCCCAAACTCTGTGCCTTTATTTCCATTTTTATAGTTACTCTTGTAACTCCATTAAGCAAGCAGCCACTAATTGGCAGTGGGATATCCCCCACCGAAGTGTCAAAAGTCTCACTGTTGGGATTTTCTAAGGGCATCCATTTGGAAAATGCCACAGCCTCATAAAATTTGGGATTGGGGGCATGTCAAGGAACCAAATACTGGATTTGTGGTACAAGAAAATAAATATTAACAGCACCGCATGGGGCAATATTGATCCAATCCCAAGGTTCTGGGAGGGTGGGAACATCCTGCTTGGTAAATGCTACTCATCTTGAGAGATTTTTATCAATGTTAACATTAATATTTGTAGTGCATCCCCAGGAAGCAAATGCTCAGGGACGTTACTCCTTTAAAGAGAGATCTTGCATGGAATGCCATGGCCTCGCAAGAGACTTAAGCTGACCATATACCCTGGGGTTTGAAAAAAAAAAAAAAAAAAAAGACACCTACCATGCAGAGCTGTGTATGCCAAGATTTCACGTCTTGGGCTGAGGCAGACAGCGTCTCCTCCCCACGCCATTCAGGTTCAGTTCCATTTGGAATAAGCTGTGGGCCAAATCTGGATCCAGGCACAAGAAAGACATTGACAGTTTGAATGGGGTCCAGAGACAGGCACTGCTGTGATTAAGGGCTTATGGGCATGACATTTGAGCAGGGGCTCAAAGAACTGAATATTTACAGCAGGGCTAAATGCCGGATTACGTGGCTTGGTGGCGTAGGGGCCTGTGGCTCCATTCCTAGCTTCCCCGCCACGTGACTGGTTCCTCAGAAGCAAGGAGGGAGTCATTTCTGGATCCCCGAGAGCTTGGGGTGAGGGAGCGTCTCCTTGTGAGGCCACCTGCCTCTGCCGGGCTCTCGGCCTTGCAGCTCCAGGTGGCACTCGGGTGCTAGGATTGGGGTAGAGTTGTCATGGAAAATCTGCCGTCTACATTTCCCTCAGAACGCCCATTCCACGTGGGAGGCCCTTCTCTCCTAAGGGGAGACCTCGCGCCTTGGTTTGGTTCTATGACAAGGTCCAGCCAAGCCAAGAGTGCAAAGGGAGTCTTTTCCTCCTGTAGATCAGATGCCTCAGGTTCATTTCACTGCCAGATGTGTCCCTGTAACAGTGAGGATCAATTTCCTGCCACCAGCGCCAGGACGCTGGGCCCTGAGACACCTCCACCGTTGAACAGGGGAAGCTGAGCAGGGTGACTGGCTGGGACTCACTCGTAGCTCTCTGCTGGTGCTCTTAAGAAGAGCCACCACCCCGGTGACCCTGTGCAGGCCTATAGGGACACACAGTGATCTTGGTGGGCCCCATGGCAGTACTAATCCCACGCTGTAGCAATAGCTGCATCTGCTGGAACAGCTGGCGTGGGCACAGGGTGTACCATGTCCAGTGGCCTCTTACCTGAGCTGGCGGACTGCGTACTGGCTCCGGTTGGCACAGAGGACAGCTGTTCTGCCCTCCTGATTTTTATAACTGGGGTAGTTATGAGATGCTTTGCTGTATTCTCTAATTTAGTTCCTTAAATCGCTCCTGTGCCTGCAAAGGCTTTGCCTGTATTATGGGTTTTTATGTGACTAAGGCTGAAAACACTTGCCATGCCTGGGGCAGCATTCAGAAGGTCAGTCAAAATTCCTGAAACCACAATCGAGATTAGTAGGCCCTGGCTTTTCATTTTTTTCTTTCCATTTCTCTGGAGGGCCTTGTTCCAAATACCCAAGAGTGATTTGGATAGAAATATTAAAGCCTTATCTGAACATGGGGCACATGCCCGTAGTCCCAGGACTTGGGAGGCTGAGACAGGAGGATCACAGACTTGAGGCCAGCCTTAGTAACTTAGCGAGGCCCTGTTTAAAAAAATAAATAAATAAAATAAAGATGGAGGTTTAGCTCAGTGGCAGAACAACCCTGGGTTCAAGCCCCAGTACCCCTACCAGAAAGAAAAAAAGGAGAGAAAAGAAATACTGATGCTTCGAACACTAAAGATAAATTTGTATGTTTTCCTGGTAAAGAAAACTTATGTTTGTTTAAAAATGTCAGTCTGTTGAAATACTTAAAAAGCCAGGCAGGAACATTAGAATCCAGTGTGTTTGCGTGTTGACAAAACCATGGGTAAGGGTCACCGTGGCTTATTTTCACACATGCTGCTTATCTTTGCAGAGTCTCAAGGAGTTTGTAAACAGGTGGAAGTCTAACTTCAGTTTCGTGAGGACTCATTGCTCCCATACTTGGAATTCTGGGTATATCTTTCAGGGATAAATAACATGTATTCACACACCACCAGGGAAGCTTCGCAGGCCCAAGTGCCTGGCTGAAACGTCTTGAGGCTTCCAGACAGTCTCTGAGGGCCACGGAGAGACAAACAAGGGGCTTTAAACCTAAAAGCTGTAGGAACAATAATAGCGCCCGCCTGATAGTTCCTCCGAAAAATCAAATAAGAAGGCACACAGTTTCTGCCCACTGGCGCTGGCTTTAGATAGTTCTTTGGTGCTACAGGGACCGAGGTCCCAAGAGCTCACCTGCCCAGAGCCGTGGATACCGTGTGGGCTAGTGTTCAGGCTCTTGGGCCACTTGGGTTCTCCTGGAGGAACCCTCAAATTCATGACAGTGGCAGACCTGCTCTGTACTCCTGAATGTCCCTGAGTGTCTGAATGTGCCAATATCCACCTTAGGCCTTCATGTGATGATGGCACTTGTTTTCATTTGTCACCATTCTGAGGACAATTATAAGGACAATTCTTAAGTCAGGCAATTCTTCTATCTTCCCTCCCTTTCCAACTTCTTCCTTTTTAGTGGGTGAGGGGATGGTTCTTGGAATCGAACCTAGGGACTTATACATGCTAAATACATGCTTTCCCATATATCTCCTTGATTTTATTCTTTGTGTATGTAGTACTGGCTATTGAA
The DNA here is from genome assembly GCA_004027655.1 of Graphiurus murinus. Taxonomy (NCBI): domain Eukaryota; kingdom Metazoa; phylum Chordata; class Mammalia; order Rodentia; family Gliridae; genus Graphiurus; species Graphiurus murinus. Next base: position 12,412 of record PVLC010025111.1, read on the forward strand.
CCCAGGGGGCATTCTACATCTGAGCTGTAACCCCCAACCCTTTTTATCTATCTATTTATTTATTTATTTATTTATTTATGTATTTATTTATTTAATTTTTATTTTTTTATTTTTTTTATTTTATTTTTATTTATTTATTTATTTTTTGGCGGTACTGGGGATTGAACTCAGGGGCATTCTACCTCCGAGCGATACCCCCAGCCCTATTTTTTATTCTTTATTTTGAAACCGAGTCTCACTAAGTTGCGGAGTGCCTCACTAGGTAGCTGAGGTTGGCAGCGAACCCGGATCCTCCGGTCTCAGCCTCCCGAATGCTGGGATTACAAGCGTGCGCCACCATGCCCGGCTTTATTTTTTAAATTTTGAAGCAGGATTTCACCGAGTTGCTAAGGGTCTTGCCAAGTCACTGAGGCTGGCCTCGAACCTGCGCTCCCCTAGTAGTGGGTTTATAAATGTGGGCTACCACATCTGACACCGACTTCATTTTAAATTAAGAAAGCAAAGTACCCGGTATTCTGCACTAAGATTATTAAATAACCACCTTTACTTTGATCTTTTCAGGTACGAAACCAGCACTGGAGCCTTATCATGGAAAGTGTGGTCCCGTCTGACAAAGGAAACTATACCTGCGTGGTGGAGAACGAGTACGGCTCCATCAACCACACGTACCACCTGGACGTCGTCGGTGAGTTTGGGTCTCCTCCCGGCAGCCATACCCCAGCCTGGTCTAGTGCGACTCATTTGAAACCAGGAAGATGCATTTTGTTTCTCCCCCCAATTTAAGGAGAATTATTATTATTTGTTCATTCTTGCTGTACACAAGCTATCATCTGAGAAGGATTCTTCTGTCGTTTGACACTGTTCTGTGTCCTGATGAGCCAGGTTTGATGGGTTTTGTGGGATCTTCTTGGCTCTCAAGCATCATCCTCTGCAAGGTAGGCATGGCACGAAATGCCTAGCCTTCTGGAAGCTGAGGTTACTCTGAAAACCATGGGTGTGTGCAGGGGAAAGGGGCCAGACATGCTGCAGGAGGCCTTTGTTTTTTACAAGAAAGGCAAAATGACCCGTAGGAGGGCAACTGTGTCGAGTGGGCTGAGGAGTAAAGGAAAAGGTGTCACAACGGCCGAGTCCCGTAGCTGGGGAGAATGCGCCATGTCAAGATGCCCTTCGGCTTCTATCAGAAGGAAGTCAGTAGCCACTGCCAACTCGATGTCTGTTCCCGGAAGGTGTTCCCTCTGTGGGAAGGGAACCGTGTATATGATTTATGCATACTTCTTTGTCAGAGTGCACGGATGAACAGGCCTTTTTTTTTTTTTTTTTTTTTGTGGTACTGGGGATTGAAGCCAGGGGCATTCTACCTCTGAGCTATAGCCCCTGCCCTATTTTTAATTCTATATTTGGAAACAGAGTCTCACTAAGTTGCGTAGGGCCTCACTACCTGAGGCTGGCCGTGAACCCCAATCCTCCTGTCTCAGCCTCCCAAGTACTGGGATTACAAGCGTGTGCCACCACGCCCAGCTTGACTAGGCCATTTTTAATGAAATTTCTTAAGCCCGCATAGACGGTTGTCTTGGGAACTCAGATTTCTTCTCAGCTCAGCCTGTCGTGATGGTTTTCTGTTGTAGCTGATGAAGGGAGTCCTGCGACTCAGTCTTGGAGGAGTGCTAAGGCGCTGATCTCCACCTAAGATGTGCCTCCCTGTTACAGGGATGGGGGGGTTAGGATCTCTTGAGTGTAGGCGCCATCTCTTCCCTGTCTTGGCATCTGCCATGACTCCACCTGCCCCTGTCCGGGCCCCTTTCTCTGGGTTGCTTGATTGCTGCACCCTTCCTTACATGCAGGTTACTGATTTCTGCTATACACTCCACTCAAAGCTTGCATGGATCCATTTTTGCTAAAATGTGACTATTGGTAACTCTATGAACACATGGCCACCCCCTATGCTCCGTAAACAAAGACTCTCCTGCATCATTTCCTATGCATGCACTCCATGTAGTAGCTCACTTTGGGATATTTCTTTTCCTTTGATAAAATATATTAACACTTATTACTATTATTATTATTATTATTATTATTATTATTTTAGGTACTAGATATTGGACCCAGGGGCCTTCTACCTCTGAGGTACACCCTCAGCCCTATTTTATTTTTTATATTGAAACAGGGTCTCACTTAGTTGCTGGGAGCCTTGCTAAATTGCTGAGACTGGACTCTAACTTGCGATCCTCCTGTGTCAGCCTTCCAAGTACTAAGATTTCAGGTATGCACCACCATGCCTGGCTTATATTAACTCTTTGAAGAGAGAGATTCCATAGATATTTGAATTGTCCAAAGAGCCATTAAAACCACTATCCCTTTATTTTGATATTGGAGACTGAGCCCAGGAAAACTCTACCACTGAGCTACATCTCTTCCCCCCTCCCCACCCCCCAGCTCCCACCTCAGCCCTTTTTATTTTGAGACAGGGTCTTCCTAATTGCTTAGGCTGGCCTCAAACTTGTGATCCTCTTGTCTTCAGCCTCCCAAGTACTGGGCTTACAGGCACATGCCATGGCTCCTGGCTAAAAAACTTTAAAAAAAACTGGATTAACCATAGATTTGGTTAACTGAAAATTAAACAGAAAGCCATTCTGATTTTCTGTCAAGTTAAATGACGTTTAAATCCTAAGACACTCGGTGCTTTAGAAAGCATAATACAGTCTTTACTTCCATTTGCATATAAGCATTCAGTGAAAAGAATATTTATTTGAACATTCAAGTTATTCAGAAGCATTAATGTGAAAGTTGATAGACCTTTGCATAATGTCTATTCTGTGGCTATTCATAAAAGAATGACTCTTAAAACCCTCTTTTTCTCATAGTGATATTCGTGGTATGTTTCGTAGTGAGAATTACTATGTTCAGATATTTTATAAAACAAATCCAAAGAGAAGTAACCCTCAAATACAAGAACAAATGGTTAACATTTATGTTGGCACTGATGTACCGTAAATCCATTGATCAAAGAGCACGTGACTTGGAAGGTACCTTGGGCTTCATGTGCACTGAATTTGACATGCAGTGTTTCCATTTAAGGAAAGTTAGGTTTTGGGTTAAAAGTTCTAAACGCCTAATTTCGTAATTAAGTAATTTATTGTGGGAAAAAAATAATTGTGCTCCAGCAGTCTTCTGGGATTATGGCTTTGCCTGGCTCTACAAATCGTTCGTTAAAATGGTTGGGGCCGTTCCAAGAATCATGGGGTTCTGTCAGGGCCACTCCGTCCCTGGCTCTTGCTTCTAGCCGGTCTTAACATTGAGTTGTTATGTAAAACATCCAGGAACCCCTCACCCCACCTCTCCTTTGGGCTTTCTGGCAGCTCATCCCTGTGAAGCCCTGAAATCTCTCTTAGCGTTTAGAGTTGGGATTTGAATTGGGCTGCTGAATAATGGAATTGTGCTGTCTAATGTTAATCCCCTGGCAATCAGTCTTGTTGAAAACAGCGTATGATTCAGTGGTGTGATGTAGAGGGAGCGCGGAGTGTATGGAGTAATGCAGAGAGAGGCCTGATTATGTCACAGACTTGGGAACTCGCCCAGCTCAGCGCAGGCCAATAATGACACAATGCTGGTTGGGAATATCCATTAAAGCTCTACTCCAATAATTTCCCAAGCCTTGAACCTTCTTTATAAATAGAAGCCAAAAGTCAGTGGAGTATAAGACATTTTCAGTTAAGATGGAAGTGTGAAATACTCTCATCCCTGCTCGAAACCCCAGTAATTGCTTCGAGAAGCAGTAATAAAATAAGAATTGAGTCAGCTAAAGAGTCTCTTGTAGACTTACAGGCCTGGCAGTCACTCTGAAGATCTCTGCAAGTGGAAACACGAAGGCTTTGGGCCTAAGCAACAAATTTCTGGTGGCCCACAGGCCCAAATTTAATATATTGCTACATGCTAACAGGCTCACGGCCACCTCTCTTGTTTCACAGAAAATCAGAAACCCTTTCCCAGTGAAGATGAAGTCCTGTGCTCATTCACATTCTCCCAGGTTTTATTTTTGTTGCTATGATACATAGACCTGTGGTTCAGATATTTATTAGCAAGCATCAAAACGGGCAAGATCTTTTTATTGAAATTCTTCCTTAGAAAGGCATCCCCATAAGCAGGCTGATGTAAAAGCCGTGTAATTTAAGTGACGTTTTTGTGTTCTGGAATTAAACAGCAAGCCATTGTTGTGAGCGAGGGAAATGTTTTCGTTTATGGGAGTCCTTTTAGGAGCCTTGCTTGATCCTCATTAAAATCGACACCATTACTTTTCAGCCATTTACTGCAAGGGAAAATTAGCGAGAAGCTCCACGTCTCAGTAATTGTGGCAATAGTAAAACAGTCCGCCCTAAAATAGCTGGCTGCAGGAGGTGCTACATCTTTGCTCATCAGTGGGTGGTGCGGAAGCGCTGGATCTGATGGAGGGGGCCTGCCACCAGGAAGCTACACCTAGGATAAGTCGTTAACGCTTTTCACTTTCTCTGTGTCTGACAGTGAAGAAGTTCAGACTAACGTGTGTTAGAAATACAAGCGCCTGGGGTTGAGACAAGAGTAGGAGAGGGTCCATCAGAGGACGTTCCTGGGTACCAGGTGACTCGGGACAAGTTCCTTAGGCTCTTCTGAGCTTTGGTTTTGTGGTCAGTAAATTTGGAATGACGATCTGTACCTCATTCCTCTGATGGTTGTATCAGTGTCCAGGAGCTGCTGTAACAAATGACCTTACCGTGGTTGGCTTGACACAGCACATGTGAATTCACATATAACTCTGGAGCCCATAAGTTGCACAATTAGGTGTCACTAGACTTCATGCCTCTCTTGCTGCTTCCAGTGGCTCTCAGCAATCCCTTGTGTTCCTTGGCTTGGAGACTTTCACCCCATTCTCTACCTCCACCTTTGCACAAGCCCTCTTCTCTGTGTATCTCAAATCTATCTCTGTCTTTCTGAGGATACCTGTCACTGAATTCAGAGCCCACCCGAAAGCCAGGATGGTCTAATCTCTATATCCTTCACTGTATCTGCAAAGACCTTTCATTTTTAATAAGGTCATATCCAGAGGTTTCAAGGGGTCGGACCCAGATATTTCCTGGAGCTGCAGTTCAATCCATGACGATGGTTTGCAGGGCATCGTGTGGTTTAACAGGTGACCGTACCACATTGGCACGTTAGGTGACCAGCCACCAATGCTGGTTTCCCCCTTTCGAAGCTGGATTCTTCTGAGAGTTAGAAAGAGAGTTTTTTTGGTTGTTGTTGTTTGTTTTTTCCTCAGTCAGAAGTCTTATTTAACAAACCAAATGCCACTTTGGGACCAGCAAAGCTGGCCAGTAGCTGATGTTCTCATTTCCTAGTTCGACCTTTGATTATAACATTGTCATCGGAGTCATCCCAAGACTGATTTGGTTGCTGGACTTGCAGAAGAGGATTGTAGAGTTCAGGTGCTTGAAGTTCATGGAGTTGACCTCCCAAACCCTCACCCCATCTCACACAGAGGCGGTCCAGGTGTGGGGAGTAAGGGGTTCCTGCAAGCACTTAGAAGGCAGCAGAGCATGTTAGGTGTGGTGGTGCATGCCTGTAATCCCAGTACTTGGGAGGCTGAGACAGGAGGGTCGCAGGTTCAAGGCCAACCTCAGCAAGTTAGTGAGCAGGCCCTCAGCAACTTAGCAAAGCACAGCAGAGGTGGAAATGCTTTGATGCCGAGGCCAGCTGTGTCTTCTCTACCTACCTGGAGAGGGCAAGAATTTAACTTTCCAGAAACTCCCCCCGCCCCGGAGCAGAAGCCGTGAGCAGCAGCCATGTGTGTGGATGGCCGGGGACCCTTGGGGGCTGCACTTCACTTCTGGCTGGGTGGGGATCACGCAGGTTTCAGTACCAGTCCCAACTTGCTCAGCAGCAGAGCAGCATGGCACCGTCGACTAGCCCTTGACATCAATCCTCTGTAACCCGGCCCCAGACGTGATGGGACACAGCCCCGAAGCATGCAGGTGTGTTCAGGAGCCCTGGCCTGATAAGCCGCACTGAAGAGTTGACACCTGGCTTTGAGCTCTTGGCAGCCACTGGTCCCCAGCGGGAGAAGGAGAAGTTGCACAAATTGTTTACGGCCCTGGGCGTCCACTGTCCCAGGAAGACAAAGGCACCAGTGTGATCGCCAAGGAGAGGTGAAGGGGCAGGAAGAATCAGACGCCTGAAACCACATCTGGAGGGAGAATTTGAGACCCGCTTTGTGGGGTTGAAACTGGGGAGAGTTGATAATGACGAAATGGTGGCCTCGTTAATTCAGTAGCCAGAGTTTATTACTGAAGCTGTCCGAGTTAGGATCCTCCCCGCTCCCTTTCTCCAAGGAAGACCACATCTCAGCCCTTGTTTTTACAGGCTGTGACCTCTGGGCAGGGTTTTTCTTCCTCCATGTGATGAGGATGAGGGCCCCCGGCCAGAGCATCCAAGCTCCCCAGTACCGTGACCTGGAGATTTCAATGCCATTGCGCTAGACTCTGATGCTTGTGTTTTTCTACCAGGTCTCGGCCCTCTAGAGCCCCGTGGGGTTCTGAACATGAAGCTTCTGACGTTGAGGCCTCCTGGCCAGGCCTCATTTGATTTTTCCCTATCTGTGATGTTGCCACCAAGAAACTGTTTTTCCCTTCCTTGCGAGGTTAAGACTCGGTGTTTTCTGAGTTGTGAAATCTAGCCGGAGGGAGGCAGAAAGCCCCTCTGCTGAAATCAGATAGAGGTGGGGTGCCAGGTGATAGGTCATGGAGTCTCGGGGAGCGCCTTGGTGAGTGGGCCCCTGGCATCGACGCAGAGTCTTGGCGCCAGAGCCAGGACTGGGGAGCAGGCACCTTCCTTCTGTTGCCTCCGTGGCTCCACGGCCATCTCTGCTCTTTCTCCAAACCATGGTTGCAACGGTCGGCAGGCCAGCCTGTGCGCCTCCTTGCCAAGTGGCGCCTTCAACGCTTCAGGCGGGAATCTCGTTTCCATCCTTGGCTGGTTCTGTGGCCTTAGGCTATCATGGTACCTCCGAGCCTTGGCTACCTCCACTGTACAGGGGGGTGGTAACGGTGCCCATGGAAAGACGGGGCAGCAAGGGCGCTGCTAGAAACAGTAGCACCGGGCGAGCATCCGTGGCTCTTGTTAGGCGATCCTCTACCTCTTCTCCAGACCCCCAGTGTCTAGGTCGAGACACACAACCCCTCCCATCCCCAGTTAAGACACAGGTGGCAGAACTCCCTGTGGCCACTGCTGTTGGGTGACTGATCGTGACAGCGCAGCTGTGTCGGTTCCTGTTTCACAGCAGGGATGCCAGTGGCAAAGCCTGGTGGTCAGAATGCTCTGACTGGCAGAGAAGCACTTTCCCAGCAAGAAGGGGCTCCTTCCAGGCTCCCGAGCACACGGTGGTGTGTGCGTGCCGCGTGCATGGGGCGTGTTAGCCCTGGGCCATATCAGCATTTTTGATGTGTTCTCTGCAGGTCATCGGGTGCCCTTTGGCCCGCAGTTGAGGAAAGGAAGCTTTATTGATTGATTCGATTTGGGCAGGAGGCTTGGCGGAGGTGGCTGGGGAGAGGGCTAATATTTGGTCTAATCTTTGGCATGGAGTGTATGGTCTGGGCAAAAGGATGTCGAAGTATGATAATCAGGTTAATAGCGTACAGTTTTATGGAAGAAGAGGGTCTCTTCACCATCTCTGGAGGTGCAGGTTGGGGGGTGGGGCAGGAGGAAAGCTGCTTTGTCAGAGCTCTGTGTGAATGTGTCCCTCCACCCAGGGCAGCCCCGCCATGCAGCAACCTGTAGAACCTAGCAAGGTTTCCGTGTGCCAGATTGAACTACAGATCGAGCATCCCTAATCTGAAAATCCCAAATCCACAGCCCCAAACTTTTTGAAAGTCTTAGAATTCATCCACTTGAACCAAGATGAACCATTTCCATATTGGTACTCTTTTAGTTTCAGAACATTTCGAATTTTAATTTTTTTTTTTTGGATTAGGGCTACTCTACTCGTAAGGTCTGTACAAATATTTTGACATCCAAGAAAGTCCAAAATCTGAAACATTTCTGGTCCCAAGCATTTCAGATAAGGTGGACTCACCCAGTAATAGAAAACCAGTTTACTGAGTATTTATTTATTTATTTTGGAATTCGGCGGTTCTTAATGTATTTCAAATTCTGACACAGGAAGTCTGTGTTTTTTCTCCAAGCACGCTGTTCACCCAGCTTAGCCAGCAGCTGCCTTTATAAACTGAAAGACCCCCATCGGGAAGTTCTGCGCCAACTCCCATTAGGGTGGGAATGGGGACACGCCGCTGTACTCTTCCCTGCTTAAGAAACCCATCCACTGGTGTGGTCTCGTGGACTCCCTCCCTTAGATCACCCCGCAGGCTGGTGTATTCACCTTCCTCCTTTTGGTTTATGTTTGCAGTCATGGAGAAGGGAGGTTGTGACAAGGACATGCCCCAACTTAGAGGGCAGGCTTGGTTTGGAAGGGTGGCTTCTGGAGTTCCCTAGCAGATCAAGTGCAGGAGGCTCCAGGGAAGAGATGGCTGAGGACTTGGATGTTGATGTAGGGAGGTCAGTCTCTTTCTTCTCCTGGGGAAGAGAGAGGATGCAGCTAGAATGTCGTTCAATGTCATTCGTTGTCTTGGTTTGAGGGAGAGAACAGATCAGAGCACTCTAGCTGGGTTATCTACACTTCCCTTTCATAGTAGTGAGGGACCCTCTCTCTGTGGAGTATGTAATGGTGGTGTACCCTGTACTGGGCCTAGAGGGTGACAGTCACTGGAATGAGACATGGATCTTGTGCTTTGGGAGTTCTCTTTTCAAAAGACTTTCCAAATTGCCACAGTGAGGTGGTAAGCGGACATGGACTCCAGCTTGTATCTCTCCTTGTCCCAGAACATCTTCAGCGTAGGAATCTCTTAAACCAGGTCTGTAGGAGATCTGTCCATCCCCAGTGCAGATCAGACTGTGCCCAGCCATGTCCATCATATCAGGGGGATGGTGGTCTCTGGATAGATGGGCACTGGCTCTTACTCTGGTAGGGTCTCTTGCAAGCTGTGCTTCTTTTGGAAAAGAAAGTTCTTATTTCACTGGTCTGGCATATATTCTGGACTGAGAATGAGTGGTGAAAGACGTGGTCCTTCAAATTTTATGTTTTGGTCAAAGTAAAGCCTGTATGTGAGCTCATTGCTGAGTGTTTCCTGGAGGCAGGGCTGGGGGCTGACAGAGGCATCCCATCCGACCTGAGCAGAGGGCAGAGCTTGGATCTGAGCCTTCTGACATCTGGGTGACAATTCTAAAGCCCTTCTTTAGGTGATGCTTGTACCAAAGAGTATCTAGAACCACAGTTATTTTCAGTGTCAGAGTTTTGACTCCAGGAAAACAAACGGGGTTTATTGTTCAACCTCTCGTGGTGTTCATACCAAAGGAAGGCATCTCTTGTTTACTCAGATGGGCTGAAAGCTTTTCCTTCTGCTTGATCCACCCCAGGGAGTAAAACAAGGCATCCAAGAGATTAGCAGAGATGTTTTTGGACTTCTTCTAGAAGAAAAGCTCGTTAGATGATGAAAGTTGATGAAAACTATCCGCATTTGTACCATGGACGTCCTCTCTGCCTCTCAGTATTGATCAGCTTCGCTTTTATTAGTGACCAGTATGCTGTTCTGTCATGAATATAGTGTAATTTGTTCAGTCCTATTCAGGTTGTGCGAATCATTTGTTTTCCAGTTACAAAAAGTGCTACAGTGTCAGGCTCTGTCCACACCTATTTGTTGGGTACTTTTGTGAATATTTTTATGGGACAGATATCCAAAGGTGGGCTCACTGGATCCTTTCTGATAGATATTTGCAAAGCATTTTAAACCTGAGGATTTTCATTTTGACTTGACTGGGGTCTCTTCAATAGGTTTTTTTTTTTTTGCTTCTTTGCAAATCATTTGGGGAAAGCTTCTCTAATTTGGAGTTCAATCTTTCTAACAAGAGGGCCCATTTGATTCTGGAACAATTAAAAACAACAACAAGAACAAAAACTTTCTCAGCATGCTCTTTCCATGAAAGGAACCCAGCTATGCAGACACCAGCTGATAATCCTGCATTCCTGGAAGATGTTGCTCCCTGTAAGCAAGGGTTGGGGCTCTGTGATGTCCCTGCCCAGCAGGGCTGCTCTCAGCTGTGTTTACCCCAGCTCCTCAGGAGGGGACCTGCAGAGGCCTGACGTCTGAGCTTACATCAGTGTCCACACCGAGGCATGCATGGGACAGGGAGGACCTTGGGCAGAGTCTTTGTGTTGAGAGGGAAAAGCTCCCATTTAGTAAACTGGACATGATAAATACACTTAGGTATCTACTAACGTAGGTTTCCCGTGATCCTAGAGTTCTCTCTTTTTCACGCCTTCCTGTGGTCACCTTTGCCGTATCTCCTTTTTGGAAATTGTGGCAAGAGATGCAGGACATAAAATTTCCCATTTAACTATTTCTGAATTTATGATTCAGTGACAGTTAATATGTTCGGATTGTTCTGCAGCCATCTCTCTCCAGAACTTTCTTATTATCCCAAAGCCGTTTCTCCTTTCAACAAAAAGAGAGGCATTTTCAAACCTAAATTTGGCATAACTCTGTGATGATCAAAGAGTTGTCAGTTCTGGCTTAGCTTTTTGAAGGCACAGAGCTCAGGATATCTTAAATCTTGAGGGGCACATAACACTTGGCTCTGCTCCTGTGATTTGTCCAAGAAGATCCAAATCAGCACCCTGCAGGTAGAAGCCACTCATTTCAGACCGGGAAGGTCCTGTGCCTCCACTTGGTGGAATCTCCCAGGCCCCAGCCCCAGCCCCAGCCCCAGCCCCAGCCCCAGCCAGCACTTCACTCTGCCTGTCCGCACAGTTCGCTAGGTCGAGCAAGCACAAAGGAATTAGTGGTGTTTTGCTTCTAGCATTTCACGTGGTGCAGCCTCAGTAAGTCACTTTGTGACTTTTGGCGCTGGAGGGCAGACGCTTCATCTTTCCCAAAACAAGCTTTTTCTGTCGACTGCTGTCTCTGCAAAAAGGTGTGTGTGTGTGTGTGTGTGTGTGTGTGTGTGTGTGTGGCAGCTGGATCCCCAGCTCCAATCTCTACCACTTCCCAGAGACAGGTATCCAGGCAGAAGGTGTGGATCTGAGCCACCAGACAGTCAAGGGGAAAGAAGAAAATCAGAAGAGGAAAGGGTAGCGGGCCAGTCGCCTACAAAATGTGATTTTTTTAAAAAAAAAATAATCCAGGGTACCCAGCATCCCAAGCTTCCTGTCTGTGCAGAAGGTGACAAGCTGAAGTGCTGGCCATGGGCAGCGCTACTGTCCCAGAGTGTCCCCCTCCTTCCCACTCTAGCCTTACCTTCTTTTGCTGATCATTTTTAAAGCCCAGGGAAAACAAAGCACAGCTCAGAACCCAGCTGGATTTAGCCTGTCTGGCCCGAGTGCATTAGGCAGAGTCTTGAAGGCAGTGAACTCATTCCACTAATTGTAATGAGCATGAGGCCTTCGGCAGGTTACTGGGCTCCTCAGA